>DF237681.1:0-21017 GCA_000708835.1 Klebsormidium nitens | reverse complement strand
GTGAATATAAAGAGGCGGAGGAAACCGATGAAACGGGGGGTAGAGTGGGCCGGACAGAGAGGTGGAGGATGAAACATTAAGTGCGATATTACCGAGAAATATCGCACGAGGGAGTGTCCCATACCACTTCAGCTAGCGGTCATGTGAAGTAACGGATCGAGACAAACAGTTACAACTCGCGTAAGCTCACCACTGGCAGTGTTCCCATTGACTGAGCCATTGTGCATTCACCATGTAGCAATGTCGGGCATTCGCGGTGAAGTCTGATCGAGCTCAGAACCAAGTGATATGGCAGGTTGCGAGAGGGTTTGAGGTTGAGAACGTCGTTGCAGGACGTTCGAAAAGGCCTGGCAATCTTACACCTATGCAATACTGGTAGAAACGCCAGCCAAACGCTACGGAGACAAGTGTTCCAAACCAAATCGCTACTAGAGGCAAGCGCCTCTCAAACAAGCAATCAAACAAGCAACACGTACAATTGTGTCTACTCAAGTCAAGGTCTCGCGATGACTACTCGAATCGTCTTCCTCGCTACTCCTCAAATCTTTACAAAGTGTTGCTCTAAATCGCGAAGTTTACGGGACACCACTTTGTCTCGACCAATTACAAACCAGCGTATCTTCCTACGAGTGGTTCTAAGCCTGGTTTCTAAGCTTCTCAAATCTATCGGACGACTCTACGGACTAGTTCACTAGTGGTCTCATCGCTGCCGTCAACGCTTGAAGCCCACTCACCTCTGACACACTAGCGGTGGCCGCGCTAAGTATCGCCCGCGCGCCCACTCGCGGGCTAACTGCAACTCGTTACCGGTGGTGCTAACCGCTAAGGGGCGATTTGCACCCGAGCAACTTGCAGATCAGATTGAACCTCTTATCTTATCTGAGAAACTCTCAGATCAGATAACCCAATCTAATCTGCGCATACCCCGGGTAGCTTTCAGATAAGCGAAACTGCGCCGTTTTTCAGATTCAAAACCGTAAGCACAAGAGGTATTGAACAAAGGTACCGTAAGCACAGATCAGATTGGAAACCAGGTGATGCCTCCACTCTCGCAATTCGACGATACCGGTAGAAGTGTCGAATGTACTGGTGTACGCACGATGTACACAAGTTGTACTAAGCATGTACACAACTTTGCCTTGGCCGAGTATGAAAATGTACTCCAAACTGGTCCGGACCCCCGGCCTATCCTTTTAGGTCTACAGGCAAAGACGTCTCGCCCACGTCTCGTCGATTTGCTTTCTCAGATGCGACTTGAATGAAGTTGTGTGGCTTAGAAAAGTAGCTACCCGGAAAAGATTCACTACCTGGAAACTAGATCGGGATTGTGAAAAAGCGGTGAACGGAAAGTCGAGGAGATTTGCGAAGGATTCAGGTTTTAAGGGTTTTAACGAAGAGTCGAGCAAGGGTCTGACTGAAGACTTATGTTTTCGACATGCATGAGCGGGTCTTGCTTCGTCATGGCAGAAAGTTCGTCCGTTTCTGAAGGCTTTACGACGTTCTTCACTTACCGTGTATATTTTGTATCTTTGTACAGATTGAATGCTTCCGGTTTGGGTTTAGTGACGTTATTTTGCTCTTGAATGCATGACGGCCGCTTGTTTCTGGTTTGTTGTGACTTCGTCATTTGTATCATGCAGATTAGACTTCGTTTCGGCTATACTTTGAAGTACAGCCCGTCGTTTTGTTTCTTACGAAGTGCTCGAAGAGCACTTGTGTGTCCTTTGAAAGTATGTACAGGTTGACAATAAGGTGACACTTGGAGACGTCACGAAGACTCGAACCAAGGCGGACAACGGGAGACGAGCTGAAGGAGCGCCAGGTTGCGAGACCGGGACTCACCGAAGTTTCATCACGCGCTTTCGAAGCGAAGACCTTAGCAATACAGGATTGAAATAGGGAAGACAGTAACGCTAGACTTAGAGGAACTTAGCAGACTGTAAATAACGCTTAGCATAATACATTAGAAGCAGCGAACACCAAGACTTGACCCTCATTCTCAAGTTTCCATTGTACAGTCACTCGAACACGAGCGCTTGGAATTGAGTCTCATTCTCGATTCATTCAAGGATTGGGTCTTACTTTTCTGCAAGCCGTCGCTTCTCCTTCATTCTCTGCACATGAGCCGTTTTCTTGTCTGCCTTTATTCCGCATCATAGCGCTACTCTAGCTCCGAAGCCTCTTTTTGTGGGGGGCTTCGTTTTGAATCGACAGTTGAATCTGCGGCGCAATCTGGCCTCATATGCGAACGCCACGCAAATTGGTGCCGTAAATCTGCTCATATTTGCGAATGCTCCAACTTTCAGATTCACCAATCTGCGCTTATGTCCGAATGAATTTCAATTTCGTTATCTAGAAAGTTGGCCTTATCTGCGTGGGTGCGAATCGCCCCTAAGTGGCGGTCGCGGGACACTACACGGGGCAACTTTGTAATTAGAAGGTGTATTGAAATCCAAGGGGAGGTCCATTAGAATTGAAGGGGTGTTTTAGGCGCCTCTAGCTGACGAGCTCTATTCATTGGTTTAATATGAATAAAACTTCATTTCGTTTCAACAAGGGGTGTTTTAAAACTTGAGTTGCCACCTCGTGCAAAGGCCCTAAATTGATTACTGTGTGTGCTAGCAGCCTAATTGAGTATTTAACACTAGGACCGTAACCGTGACCATATGGTAACGCGTGACCATATGGTCACGCTTAAATATTGACTGGGTAAAACCCTGTGGGTTTATACAAAACCCAAACCCTTGGATTGTGCCCGGTCAACATTGACCTTGAGGTATCCCCTAACCATACCCAGGAACGACTTTGGTCAAATGGAACCAGCTGACGTCATTCTAACATGGGTTTCATAGGGGTTTTTTGGCCAAAAATCGGTCCCCAGCCTGACGTCTCCTGTTTGACCATTGTTAGCAACTTGGGCTGATGACGTCAGAGCGTTTTTTGGAGGGTTCAAGTTTCAGGGACTTGAACATGACCCAATAAGGGCCCCTGACAAGGGTTGAAAAGTTTCCGTGTAGGTTTGTTATGAAAACCACCCCTTTTCCTAAGCGTTACCATATGGTCACGCTTATTTCCCCTCATATTAGGGTTTTGGGACCTCTTATTGAAATGTGCTGGCAGCAAGCACTTGGCCTTGCAGTTCAATCGGCCTATCACACTTACTTTTTCAACCATAACCCCTAGAAGCACCAGGAGTAATGTGAGCACTTAATATCCAGTATCTTCATAGGGTTTTTGCGTAACTTCTGAAAAAGATAAGCGTTACCATATGGTCACACTTAGCTACGGTCCTAGTACCGAACTGACATTTGATTGAGCTTAGTAGGTTCCCCAACATGGGAAGACGCGCCTGCTCAATAGAAAGACATGAGTCTGCGTAAACGACAGCATGTCGTCTGCAAGCCATGTGAATGCCTCTTCTGCGTACAGATGTGCCCTGATTTTGTTGCTCTCAGCTCTATCTCCTGTCCAATATGTAGTCGGCGAGGCGCCTCTGGCCATAGCAGATTCTATCAGCTTAGAGGGAACCACTTCCCAGCCGGTCTTGGAGGCTCCCATTCCTGTTGACGAGCCGTTTCGTTGCTTCCCCAGAAAGAATGAGGATTGTTATTTTAACAAGTACTCGTCACGTGTTTGGCCTGATGTTCGACAAAACCTGAGCGCCCTGACCAAGCGGTGGCAGAGGGTTGCGGCGGAGCAGCCTCTTTACCCTGAGGGGAGATATCATGGCTGGGGCATTGCAATCTTATGCGGGCCCAGGGGAATGAATAATCTGCCAGTTGTACTGAAAGTGCTCCGTGATCTGGGCTGCAAGCTTCCTGTGGAAGTCTGGCACTTTTCGTCTGAGAATTTGCCCTTTGAGCATGCAACTTGGATATCGCGCCATCAGAATGTGATGCTAAAAAACTTGCACGATTATGCTAAGGACATTGAGGTGGTTGAAACGAACGTGGGCCCGCGCATGTTTGGCGTCAAGCCTTTAGTTCTCCTGCACAGCTCCTTTGAGGAGGTGCTACTGATCGATGATGACAATCTTCCTGTCCGGAACCCAGCGTACCTGTTCGAGGATCAACAGTATAGAGAGTCTGGGGCCACCTTCTGGCCTGACTACTGGCGAACAAGTACATTGAACCCTATTTGGGAGTTGGTGGGCGCTGAGCCCCATGGTTACGCGCAAGAGAGTGGGCAGCTTTTGATCAACAAACGGAAGGGCTGGGTCGCGCTGGCAGTGGTAAGTGGTCCCACCAATTGCCCACCTTCAAAAGATTGGAAGGTTCCACATTTCAGATCTATCTCTTACTCAACAGCCCCCTGATTGCATGCCGTCAATCGACTCTTCCAATTCCGTTTGTTAAGCTCTCCTTTATTCAGGTGAAGAATCTCTTCATCAAACCATCTGGGTACAGCCTTCTACATGTCATCTCATGAGCACTTACATTCACCAGATTATGCTGATCTGATGTTGACGAACACATGTGAGCTTGCACTGAGGTTGCTTTGGTTTCCTCTTTCCTTGTAGGCGTTGCTATTCAATCAGGCGCCATATAGATTGGTGAGGACCACATAACTTCCCTTCGCTTTTCACAGTGCTATAAAGCACGGTAGCAGGTATTGGCTGGTGTCAATCTACTGGTTTGCAAGCTGGAGTCAAGCTGGCAGCTTGCTCTTGGATACCGCTTTGTCGATCTTTACGGTTTGCTTTGATGGAGAATCAATGCAAAGACGACTTTACGTTTCTCTGGTTAAAAGGTTGAGAGTTTGTTGAGTCCCAGACCTAGTGTGAAAGCATAAGGCTTAGCCTTAGGCTTCTGGTCCCTATTCTGAGTGATCAGCCTGGGTCTGTTCGATTTGATTCCACGAGCCTCGCCAGGTGGTACTAGCTAAGAAAGTTGTCAAATCTTGCCATCGGATTTGCTACAATGCGGAAGCATCTACAAGTGTAGGAGAATTGTTGGATACCTCGACCCCATTTACTGCTCTGAATCACCATGACATTTGAAGGATCACAGAAAGGAACGAGAAAGGCTGATCGTTTCCTCAGTGGTTGGGAGTCTTCAAGTTCCCTCCTTGCAGCTCTTGCATTAACAAAGCACCAAATTCCTGAAGATCTCCAAAGTTGTTTCTCTCAGTGATGAGCTTCTCTTCTTGCCCGCAGTGTTGATACCCCAAAGAGTTACTGTCTGTAGTGCTGCCGTCAGTGTGGTACTTGCAGTGATCACATGTTAACCGACATGCCATACGTGCTTTTTTGGTGGTCAAATGCTGGTCGATTTACCTTCTCTAGGCTCTTAATCAATCTTGAATTGAAGGTTCTAACAATTCTTATGCCTTTTGAGTTCTGGGGTGTCTTTGGCCGCCATCGCAAATGCTGAGCAGCGACAGATAAACAACTCCGAGTAAAATGCGTGCACGCCTCTACTTGTTGACGATTGAAACAGAGCTCGATTGACTTGCCTTGCAGAGCAGATCCAAACGCTAAACTCATTATTGAGAGGTAGTATCTCTCGTCTCCAAGAGCTCGTATGGGATGTTCAAATTGTAAATGTGATGTCAAGTGCTACAACCCATGTCATCCCTGCTCCTTCAGACCGCTTGAAAATCTCGACTTGTATCCGAAGACTTCAAACTTTTTTTGGGCCCAAACCAATTTTAAATCCACAGTGCGCAACACCACACACGTTCTTTACAGTCAAGCTAGATTTTTCATGTTGCTATGCAAGAACGGAAATGATGAACTCCCCGCACGCCGCTCGTAAATCTCCGAGTCTCTAATCAGAAGCTGCGAGAATCTCGATCCATTTCTCCTGCAGCTCCTCAATGACGACAAGGATACTTATCGCTTTGCTTGGATGGCCGTGAAGCAGCCATTCTCGTTTGTGCGCCAGCCAGTTGGAACGACAGGCATGATCAACTCTAAAGACGAGCTCTGCGGAACAACAATGCTGCAGTTTGATCTGGACGGCCGTGAGATTTTTTTGCACCATAATATGCTCAGATCGGGCCCGTTGGAACGGGCCGGCTCAAACTGGGCAAAGGCGAAGGTCCCCATAGCGGGGCAGATGGAGCACTTTGTACCCGTCCCTGGGAGCGCGTTGGTGCTTCCGGATGAGACAACCATTAATTGCATGGATATAAATGGGCGGTACGACGTCATATTGCACCCGTTCAAGGAGTTTGAGGAGAAGTATTTCGACTCCCATAGAAAAATGGAAGATCTGTGGCTCCTAACGAACTCGACGGAGCGTTTCAAAATTCCAGTGCCGGAGGACTCGTTACTTTCAACGGCCAAAGGAGTAAGCCTACATGGCACAATTTGGCATAATCTCAGCTTTCCAGCGCCAGATGAGACCAAATTGACAATTCGATTGGAAATTGTTGTCAAGGAGGAGGGCCAGGATGGGGTGGACGATCCTTCCTGTGAGTCGAAGCTTTGGGTTGACCAGGTGCTGCTACCTTTGGGACGCTGCCCTTCTTTCGGGGCAGTGTCCGCTGGAAAAACGTTTGCCATGCACAACAAGTATTACCACAAACTCTTGGCCAAGAATACGGGGCAAGGAAAGTGCGCGCAGGTTTTTGAGCTAGTTGCGCAACCATTCACGGGCGTGATCACTAAGAAGTCTGTAAAAGTGCGACTGTGCGGTCAAGACCGACGTGTTCATGCTGTGCGGTGTCTCAACACCAGCGTGAAGTTGGAAATGCCCCGTTGTAGGGGAAAACCTATAACAGAGGAGTTTTTGTAATGCGGCAGCCAATGAGCCCACGCGAATAGCTAAAGTGGTTGATGGGGGCTGAAATAAGCGGACACTGTTGGTATTCAGATCATCGAGTACCGGGCGCTTCTGTGACCGTTCTGACAATTCGAGTATGTTATGCAACCACTGGCAATCAAGGCCAGATGGTCCATGACAGCGGTGTCTTTGGAAGCTACAGTCATTTGTTGGGTGTACTTGTGGCGCTCAGGCATATGACGGTTCCAAGACATACCATGGGAATACATGGATTGCATGCATGAAGAGCGTGACTCTTGCAGGATTTTTAGGATATTGAATCTAAGCAAAAGGTGATTGATCAGCTATGATGGGGCTGCTGCAAGACCATTGAGAGTCCAGACAGGTCACGCAATAGGGACGTTACGGAGTGCCGTGACCTACTTTTGAACCTTTTAACACGAAGATCGAAGACAAGACCGAAAATAATCAGTTGAATAGCTAGATCCAGAGGAGATTCGGATAGTAATCAAGTCTGGTGTGCTTTTCTTTTTAACGTAGAAGCAGCTGACCGTGGTTTGATAGAGTAACAACAACTATAGATCGTTGAACATATGGAGTGATCCTGACCTAGAAAAGGTCCGGCATCCAAACATTGAGCCCATAACTTGCATCGAGGTATTGAAAGATGCCAGTTTGACGTTGCCCGACCTTCTTGTGTGGTTGGTGTGACTTGTAGGTGAAGCGGGTGGGTTCTTGGTTGGTATTAGAGGTAGTTCTCTAGCTTTCAGCTAAGAAAAAGGTCATAATGGCCTCGACTTAATAAGGAAGCATGGGTCTCGTTACTAGTGCCTACTAGCTTGGGTCCAATTGAAGAAAGGGGTTGGGTGGTCTAGCGGCCGGGCCAGTTTACCGTCTGGATGACGCTACATGTGCCTACGTACCCCTCGGAGTTGGTAGCTAATTTGTAACGAAATAGATGGGCGCTTTCAAAAGGGTCCCTAACTTGAAGCCTTGGGTCCCAAAAGGCCAAAACGATCATTTCAAATCATGCATGTTGAATAAAATCATTGAGGTGGTCACTGCGAGCTTGCTGCACTTAATGCTACTGCCTTATTCAAGTTACCAATTATGATGCTTGGTGCCTTCGCTTGGGAGCTTATTGCTAAAAATGGCCATGCATGAAAGACTCACTCGACACTGAGAGGATTCCGACTATATGTTCATGGTAGGGGTATAGCATGTGCAGAAGGTGTTTCGACAGTCTAGCAAGCACGTATTCCGTGCGTAGTTCGGCAGCAAGGCCAAGTCGAGGTGTACTAGCATGCGCGGAAGTCGGCTTATTTGTGTCATTACAATATAGGCTTGGCATAAGTTCGATTGGGCTTGGTAAGTTTGTTGCGCAACATGTGGATCAAAAGAGCGTTATTTTATGATTATGCATGGTGTTGGTTAAATGGAATTCATAGTCACTCATCATTTAGTAGGGTAGCTGGGATGGCCAGCTTGTGAAAAGCAAGGATGAGGTTGTGACGCAAATGTACAACTTAAGATTGGAAGTGCGTGCTAACATTCAAGGCAACATTCGCAACATGGGCCCGCACCAGGACAAGTTGTACGGTCCCAGGGGTCGAAGAGCGTTGACGATTACAACGTGGAGTTTAATCAGGCCATGGTTACTCCATATGAGGAAATTATTGATGAGGCTGTCAAGATCGAAAGGTATCGGTCTGGACTTCAGTCTGGCTTAGGGAGATGTGTCGCACGTCTTTGGCTGGCCAGCGTTGGGCTATGCTCAATGCATTGGGTGAGTATGCGACTTTGACATGGCCTACAGTAGAGGCACGCGTGGCCAAGCGCAAGTCTTCTCAGCCTGCCAAGTCGGTGGCTGGAAAGCGCAAGGCATCTGGTGGAGGTGGTTCTAGTTTTGGACGTTCAAATAAACGCGAATTCTGCCAGGCAGTGTTACTGAACGTCTTAGGCATTTGCATTCTGCCATTTGTAGATAGCCCTACTTCTACGGCGTTTGGGCTGCTTGTATGTTAGTACGTGATAGCATGCCAATTGCATTGCCATTGTTAAAAAAAAATCCTGTTGTGCTGAGGGTTCCAAAAGGTGGGTTGGTTTGTCAGTTGCTGTCAGATAACACGTGGGCTGTTGTTCGAAGTCCTGACAAGTTGCGAGTCTTGTATCTTGCTTTCGTCGCTGACAAAGTGTCTGCTCAGGCAGGTTTGTTGACAAGGAAAGATTTTCTCAGCTTCACGAAAGGGTTCAGTAAGTTGCCCCGTATGATGTTTTACGGCCGGGCAACTGCGGCTAAAGCCAACATCCTGTTTCACTCTGAGCGTCACTGAACTTCGTCTCTGCCAAATTTGCTAAGCAGACAGGCATTACGGTAAGACCTACCGTACTGCTCAGAAAGTTCGTCTGGCAGATGACGTTGTTGGCGAGGTCGTGTGTGAAGCGATTGTATATGTTCAGTTAGGAGCGTTTCACAAGCCTGTGAGGTGCTACGTCATGATTCTGTTGTTTGAGGTTGATCTTATCTTTGGGTGATGAGTTCATGATCAGGTATAATTGTATTCTGCATTATGGAAAAAGTTGCATTATGATTCAGAAAGGGAAAAGACACTTGACTGTACATACGTAGTCCTGGTCTTCCTCGTTCGCGTTCTGACGATGATGAGATGTTTAATCCCGATGTGTTGTCACATGCGCAGTTGAAGCGGCTGGTCAAGCGAGGAGCGTGCGTGTACTTGGCGTCGGTGAAGCCAATTGACCCTGACGCTGCCTCGTGCGCTACCGCTACTGTAGCAGGCTCTCTGGCTGTGGGCAGAGATCAGAATTTGATGATACCCAGATGTAAGATCAAGGGAAGTGAAATACTGTGAACCGCTCACAGCATCCAACAGATCGTCAATGCGAGGAATCGTACAACGGTTCTTCACAGTTATCGAGTTTAAAGCTCGATAATCAACACACATACGAAGACCACGATCGGACCGTTAAGCTTAGGAACAAACAACACAGGAGAACCATACGGAGAAGTGTCCAGAATTCCAGTCTTCAGAAACTCGGTGACCCGCTTTTCCATTTCACGATATTCCAACGGAGATAAGCGGTACATCTGCCGGAACGTAGGAGGGTGACCTGGCTCGGTAGGAGTACTGTGACCTTCTGCACGTTCATGAGGCAGACCAACCGGAAGAGGATCCTGAAAGACTTCAGAAAACTCATTCAACAAATCAGAAACCTAGTTCTTCTCACTTGAGACTGGATTGCTCGGTTGAACAAGTTGGATGGTTGGCTCACACAGTGTAGTGGCATGATCTAGGTTGGAAGATCGTCCGAAAACAGCTTTTCGTACGCCTTTTGGACACTTTCGGTTTAAGGTATTGATTGAGGGTCAGACGAATGCTCCGGCGACGTTTCAGACTGTAATGAACTCTATATCTGAAGAAGTTCGTCGTTGTGTATTTGGACAACATTCTGATATTTTCCGAGTTTGAGGAAGAACATCAAAGCGCATGTGCGTCTTGTTCAAGGATGTCCTACGTCGCAAATAGTTTTACGTGACAACGGCTAAGTCCGGCTTCGCTCAAACTGAGATTCCGTATTTGGGGCATATTGTAAATGCGCAGAGGCATTCGTCCCGATCCCAAGAAAGTCGGTGCAGTACAGTCTTGGCCAAGAACGTGCCCAAGAACGTGCATGATGTTCGTCCCTTTCCGGGGCTGTGTAACTACTTTTGCAAGATCACAGATCACTACTCTTCTATAGCAGTGCCTCTGACGAACTTGACGAAAAAGTCTGTTGGCTGGGATTGGACTGGACGGTGTCAGGATGCTTTTGAGAAGCTTAAACGTAGTTTGGCTGAAGCTCCGTTGCTTAGGACTCCTGATGAGAAGAAGCCCTATGAAGTCATTACGGATGCTCTTGACTATGGTCTTGGCGCTGTGTCGTTGCAAGAGGGTTATCGCATTCCATTTGTGTTGCGTAAGTTGCGTAAGTTAAACTCGGCATACTAGCATAATTATAAAGTCGCAGAGAAGGAGATGTTGGCTGTTGTTCACGCTTTGCGAGTGTGGCGGTGCTATCTGGAAGGAGTCTAGTTAACTGTATTCACAGACCACGTGTCCAATACATAGGTTTCAGACGCAACCTAATTTGTCACGGCGACAAGCACGTTGGTCAGAATCCTTTCAGCGCTTTGGGGTGTTTAAGTGGGAATACCTAAAGACGAACGTAATATAGATGATGTGTTAAGCAGGGGGGATGCGATTGCCAGTCAGCTACAGAGCGTTGACTCTGATAAGGCTCAGCCTTTCGGTGCAGTATTCGCTGCTGCTGGTGTAGCGACACCAAACCGAGGAATGTTCCAGAACAGAAGTGTGTCCGGCCAAACTGTTTTTGTTCGTGGTGGCCAAAGTGTTTTCAGTCCGACTTTTGACTTAAGTCCTTCCTCATGCTCAAGCCCTTTATTGAAGGCAGTCGGAAGTTGTCTGAGAAAGTTCAGCGAGATGCAAAATGGGGGGACTCAAACCAACTGAGTACCACCTGAGAAGGTTTTGTCTTAAAAAGGAAATCCCAAATAGTTGTCCCTCATGACGTTGAGCTCCGTAGAAAGATTATCTCTGAGTATCACGATACTTACTACGCGGGACACTATGGGTGCTCAAAACCCGGACAGGCAGTTGGTCGTTTGTTTTGGTGGCCTTCTTTGACAAAGCCTGGATGTTACCAAGTATATCTTCTGCTGTGTTTTGTGCCAAAGAGGGAAGGCCCGGCGCGACAGGCCGTTTGGTGCATTCCCTAAAAAGCCTCTTCCCGTTCCTGAATTATTTTTTGGCAGATTGCACGTTTGACGTTATTGTCAGATTGCCTAAGCCGGCTCATGGGAACGACAGTATATGTGTCTTTGTTGATAAGCTGACAAAAATGGTGCACTTTGTAGCTTGTTGTGAAGACTTACCTGCAAGGGATTTTGCGGAGCTCTACATTGATCAGGTCTGGCGTCTCATAGCCTGAGCAACGAGTTTATCACAGATCGTGATTCACGATTCACGAGTGCGTTTTGGAAATGGGTGACGGTGCTTATTGGTACTAGGCACGTTATGTCCTCGTCTTTCCAGCCGCAGACTGATGGTCAGATAGAACGTGTGAATCAAACGCTGGAAACGTATCTACGTCATTTTGTCTCTGCGCAGTTGAATGACTGGGACACTTTGTTGTCACGAGCGGAGTTTGCCCACAACTCAGCTATTCACTCTTCTGTAGGTCAGACACCGTTTTCTTATCAATCACGGCTTTGACCCAAGGACTCCACCGGCATGACCCGTCCCTGGCAAATTTGGTAGTGTCGCTTTTCGAGAGGCACGCCGTCCGATGTCCGATTTGACGGTCACATTTTGGCTTCGGCCGAACTAACACCTTGGCGGAAAAACCCTCCAATGTCATGAACCACTTTTTCGAGCAGCCCAATACAGCGGTTTCAAGATAATGGAGGCCGCTTAGTTAAAAAGCCCTCCAGGACGATTGCGAACGCCTTGATGAAAAGTTATGCAGATTGCTGCCAACTTCAAAACACTTATAGACAATGAATCATAGCAATTTACAGCACTCAAAAAGATGAAGAGACCTGCAAGCAATAGTAGGCTCCCTACAGCAATTTACAGCACTCAAAAGATGAAGAGACCTGCAAGCAATAGTAGGCTCCCTACAGTGATGAGCAACCATTGAGTCCTTTTGCGAAGCGCCATGACTGGTCACTGTCCGTCTTACAGAATCTGCGGTACGACGTCGCGATTCACTCTATAAATTTGAGACTGCCTTTGCGAGTCGGTCGACGTCATCAGATTTTGTCGTACGACTCCAAATTCGTACGGCGCGCGGACCGGCGACAGTGACTCGAGTCGGATCGACTACGGTATATAAGGATCGGAATTGAACAAGTCGCTGGACGCGACTTGACCCAAATTGTAATCTGCACACGTGGGTGGGCCTAGATGACTACCTCTTCAGTGAGGCTGGACTGGTCGTGGGGTGAAAAGTGGGACTCGGATGATATGCACCCTGCATCTATTGCTTTCGGTGAGCGTTGGCAGTCTGCTCTCACTTTTGCTCGCAAAAGTTTGATTGCAGCTCAAAAGAAAGCCTATGCAAACCAGCGTCGTACAGAGAAACATTTCTCTGTGGGGGATAAGGTTCTTCTGGGTACGAAGTATCTTAACATTGAGCATGGCGAGAGATCTAGTAAGCTTCTCCCTAAATGGATTGGTCCAGTCGAGAAGGTTGTGGGTCCCGTCGCTTTTAAGGTGAAGAAGAATCCAGCTTGGCGCGTTCATCATGTATTTCACGTATCTCTGCTTGAGCCTTTAACAGGTCAGACGGCCGGGTACAACCCCCACCACCGCCAATCGAGTTGGAAGGTGTTCTGGAATAGGATGTTGATTCGATATTGGGTCATCGATTCCGAGAGCGACATCGCCCTCGTGCCTCCTATCTCGTGTCCTGGAAGGATTATGGTCCAGAATATAACTCGTAGTGGCGGATTATTGGAGACGGCTAGAAGAACAAAGGGAAAGGCTTGAGGCGTCCTTATTGCTTAGTATCTGGTCGCGGAGCTAGACAGATAGTTTATGTGCTCCCCACGGCATCGTGAAGAGGAGCTAGATTGTCTCTTCTCGTATTGTAAGTAGTATATGTAAAGTAAGTAGTGTTGTCTCTTCGTGATCAATAATGTCTCGTAAGTTTTCCTATCCTCAGGGGATGTAAAATAAGCCGAGGAGTGGTAACGAGGCATTGTGACAGATGGGCTAGCTATGGTTACGTCTAACCGCACATCGTCACAAGTAAGTTTACCTTCGGGTTCGCGCGTATGCCAGGTTGCGGCATATGAGCACAGTATTGATGTGACGTAGTTAATGCAAGCTTCATTAAATACGCCACTAAATAGTTTGTAGAGTGCAAGATACAGATGCTTAGTCACTGATGTGACGCTTACGGACAGCATGATCTTGCAAGATCATGGCATGACCAGGATTGCTTGGCATGGTGCATGTCACTCTACTATGTGGTCAGAGTATGCAGTCCCACAAGTGCACAGCTGTCCTAGACATGGTTGAATGCGGCTACGAGACGCCTGCGGGCACTCCTCGAAGCAGCCTTTCCACGATTGAAGACTCGACTGAGTACTGACGGGAACAAGACAAGAAACCTTGCGGGGATCATTCGAAGTGCGAATTCCCAACTAGCAGGCATAACTGTCTTAAGCAGAAAGACAACATTTTTACAGAGCAAGCGCCTTCGTCCAAGAATGCCTGCAACCATGGTTTCCGCTTATGCTGCCGTTAGTGTGTTGTAGTTATCCTCCCAGCGCTTCGCTTAAGCTGGCCAACCGTCACATGGGCGAGCTGTGGTAATGGGCATGGAGCGGGACGACTCCGAGGCGGGTGAAAAGCACGACCTCATGACCGTTTTCAAGACGCGGAGCAACTACAACTATTGCGCCAGGGAGCACTTGACGGCATGCTCCTTCAAGAGGGGGGAGCTGTCCGGAGCGAAGGAGATCCGGGGTGTGTTCGAGACCAAGGCTAGCTTCAATCTGGCGAGGGTCAATGGCGTTGCGGCCTTGACTGTGATGAAGGCTTTGGGCGACACTTTGAAAGGCATGGCACATTTCTTTGATCTCCTCTACTGTCATGCCCATGTTTTTTGTAATTTTCATGCCCTTATCCATGCTCTTTACAGGTTGAGACACTGGGTTGAAAGGCATGTGAGAAGTTGTCAGCTTTGAGCATGATGTTCTTAGGCAATATCTTCTACTATGTCTAGCTATCTGCAAGGGTTTCCCACAAAGCCAGCTGCCTCAGACTTACGCAAGAGGCGTGATCAGAATGGTGTCATGTTGTCCTTGAACTAAAGTGCTCTCCGGTTTTCCCGAGTGGTCTTGCAGATGGTCAGGGGCACACCAACGGCAACGGGGTGCCCTTCTCCAAGGACCTGTTCGAGCAGATATGCCGGCAGGTATGGAAGAAAGACGACAGCTCGCTGACGGCGGAGCAACTCGTGTGATTTTGCCTCGTGTTAAGACATATTTCTTTTATTCTGTTTTGCAGGGTCCGTGTGGCTGAGTGGAAAAAACACCTTTGAAGAGATAGATTACAAGCGGATGTAGCGGCTTTCGAGCCACCCTCATGCATTACGAATTGCGGCGTGTGGGCTAGAACCAATTTTAAACGAGGTTTTCATTGCTGGTGGAGTCGACTTTCCTTTAACATGGTGCATCGATGATTCTTCCTAAATCACAAGCTTCGCATTGACATGCTTTGTGACATCCTATGCTAGGTCGACTACTTCCTCGACAACAAATCCTTCGACCGCAACGATTCCAAAACGGGGACGAGATAGATGTGAACATGCTGGTGGGGGTCCTCCGAGTCGAGCAGGTCGCAAGAGCGACGGCCGACAAGCTGCCCATGAAGTTGAAGCTGGTCGGTCCGGACCCGGAGTTCGACCTCGCGCACCCGACGGAGGCATATTTTCAGGATGGGATGGCCTGCATCAGCACGAAGGGCCGTATCACAACCGGTTCGGTCCCTAGTTAATCCAACTCACGAGAGGCTATCGAACAGCAAGTCTGAAGTCTCAGCTTTGTAACGCTTTGGAGGCCCGGATATTGACCACTGCACACGAAGTACTAATGAGGTTGTAAGGTTTACAATATCTAGCTTCATTTTGGCTTTCATCATTTCAGCCTTCACTTGGTTGAAGGTCTTCATTTTCCTCCAAATTTTCATCTTTCGTTTCATTTTCATCAATGAAGTGAACGGCTTTAAGCCTAGGGACTTATTTTCATGGGTTGGCTTCATGTTCGTTTCATTCACCGAAGATGATGAAAGTGAGGAAGATGAGGAGGTAAAGGAAGGGGGGGGGGGAGGGTGCCTTGGCGGCCAAGAACACTAACAAACGAGGGTTGAGTAGTTATTCACCTCCTTCATCTTCCTCATTATTTTCAGTGAAAATGAGGATGATGGAGGCGTTTTCCCTGGGGGGCCAGGGGCTGGGCTGGGGCTTGGCTAGCCTCTAGGGGAAAACGCCTTCATCTTCCTCATTTTTTTCAGTGAGAATGAGGATGATAAAGGCGTTTTTCTTGGGGGGCCAAGGGCTAGGCGGGGGCTTGGCTGGCCCCTAGGGGAAACCGCCTAAGTTCATCTTCCTCATTATTTTCAGGATAATGAGGATGATGAAGGCGTGTTTCCTAGGGGGCCAAGGGCTAGGTGGGGGCTTGGCTGGCCCCTATGGGAAAACGTCTTTATCTTCCTCATTCTTTTCAGTAAAAATGAGGATGATGAAGGGGTTTTCCCTGGGGGCCAAGGGCTAGGCGGGGGCTTGGCTGGCCCCTAGGGGGAAAACGCCTTCATCTTCCTCATTATTTTCAGTGAAAATGAGGATGATGAAGGCGTTTTTCCTGAGGGGGACAGAAGCAGAGTTGGGGCTGGGCTGGCCCCTATGGGAAAACGCGTTCATCTTCCTCATTCTTTTCAGTAAAAATAAGGAAGATGAAAGGCCTGAAAGGGGGTATATAGGGAAAGCTGGGCCCCGGAGTGAAGATGATGTGGGAGATATAGGGCTGAAAAGGGGGTATAGAGAAAGCTGGGCCCGGGAGTGAACATAATGTGTGAGATGAAGGGCTGAACAGGGGGTATAGGGAAAGCTGGCCCGGGAGTGGGGATAATGTGGGAGTTGAAGGGCTGAAAAGGGGGTATAGGATAAGATGGGCCCGGGAGTGAAGATAATGTGGAAGATGAAGGGCGGAAAAGGGGGTATATATAAAGGGGAAGAGAGGGGCTTGAGTCTGATGATGATGATGAAGAACTTTATATATATATAGGGGGAAAATGAGGATGAAGGTCTACATCCGTATGGAGGGGGTTCATCCTCAATGAGGGGAAAAAAAGGATGAAGTGGGAATATTGTAATTGTTACAAGCCCATTAGTACTTTCTCCCACTGCAGCCTCGGCGCTGTCTAATTTACTAGGAGAACAGTAGTACAGCCTCTCACGCGAGGCGCGGTCGATTTTGGGTCCTAGTCGCCAGCGAATGTGAGGCTACGGGCCTCGTGCGCGGCTTGTAGCCTCTGTGGACCTGGGAAGGAGAGCGCGGGAACTGGAGGTCCGGGGGTCCACTATAATCCCCACCCAGAGGGTGACCCCGCCGACCGAGACGGGGCAGAAACGCGGGGCGGTCACGTCGCCGGAGTGAGAGGGGCGGCCAAGGAAGGTCGCTGAAACCGGGGCCGAGAAGCGGGGGGGGAAGCCCCCGACACCCGGGACTGTAACCACGTCTCCCCTTACCGAGCCGCCAAAGCCAAAAAGGGTCCAGCCGCAGCCACCAGACCAGTGGCAGTAGCTGGAGGGGGCGAGAGGTTGGGGAAGGAGAAAACCCCAACCCCCGGGTCCGGGGAGAAGGTGGGGCTTAAGGAAAACCCGAAGCTCGGGTCCCCACTTTTCGAGAAGATGAGAGCCGAGTGGCTCGAGAGGACTGCGCGGAAGACGTGTGGTCGGTACAAACCACCGAGTTGAATCTATCGGAGGGTAAATGTTGATTGGTTTCTGTCGCCGTCACGCTACGGTGATGCCGTCGGTGTGACGGCCCACGCCCACTTTAATTCCGCCTCGCTTTGGGCGCAACCGTCACAACCGTTCGCTAGTTAGCCAATTAACAACACTTCTCCTTGCTAATTGCTACTACTACTATTACCCGTGTGTTCGGGCTGCACATCTTACAACATCTAGCCCTAATCACATTGCGCAACCGGCACCTTGGTCGCTATTTCCCACTTCAACATTATAAACTCCTTCAACTTCACAAGTCAATTTCAATAAAGTTACATTTGCGATTCCTCACAACAACGATGCCATATGACCTGACATGCCGTAAAACTTGACGAGCTGCGCGACCGCGGACAACGTTCCCAACCACACGTTGTCCTTCATGACCTCAGTCCTCCACCTCCTTCTTCAGCTCCTTGTCATATACCATGCGGGTGTGCCGCCAGTTCACCTCGATCTTCCCAATCGCCTTTGGAACCTGCTAATGGAAAGAATCGCGTTAAGAGTGGAGCAGCCCTTGGCACAGCCACCTCAATGGGCACAATGAACGGGTTAAGAACGTACTAGGACAGAACTCCAACACAAAGCAAAACGATCCTAGACCGAAAGAGAGTTGAAGAGGTGCGTGTACATGCACCTTGAACTTGCGGTTCAATATACGGGTGAGTACATGCAATGCCCATTCAGGCTGCGCTTTACCTCCTAGCAACACGTACCATGACACAAACAAGGTTTAACCCAAGTGGTTTAGGGCCTAGTCAGCCTCGTGCAATCGCGCCCTGAACAAGAACTTGCATCAAACAGTACCTGAACCGGGATCGACAAGAGATGCGATTGGGTAGAGAGCCCACCACTTCCTTCAACGACTTCTTTCCACGAGAGAATCTTACCTCCTCGATGAGCGCCTTCCGCTCCAGATTGACCTTGTGCGGGTTGGGCATGCTGGTCATCTTGTACCCGGTGTCCTGGGTGGCAGCCTTCACAGAGCCGTACAAGGCCCTGAGAAATGCAAGGTCCACGGCTTCGAAACAATCCATTGCAACCATCCGAGTCATATAGAAGCAACACATTCGGGCTTCAGACACAAACGTTCAGACGTGCAGCCAACAAACAATCACTGTCACGAGTACGAGCAAGCCAAATTGCTCAACGCGGGAAGCTAAATTGGGTTCTAGCACGTTTTGATGCAGTAATTGACTTGAGATTGACTTGAAAAAGCGGGCGTTGAGGCTGCAATCACCATACAAATGAGCAGAGCAAGACGGAAAGTATGAAGAAATCAATGGAAAGGTACCTACATGTACATCTTCATGTTCCCATCCCCCAGCTCAAGTCCAGTCAGCGCCAGCGCCGCCGTCATATTGACCCCCACCTCGTCCAGCGCCGCATGTCCCGCTTCTTGCCGCAGCTTCTTAAGTGTGTCCCCCCGCATCGGGTTTCGCAGCATGTCCACCGTGCAGGCACTCCCGGTCAGCTGCGAGAACGAGTCGCAACCTCCGGGTATGCCGCCAAGCGCTTGCGCTTCCTAAGCTGTGAAGGGCAAGTCGCGAGCTTCTTCACCGTTGCAGGCGCTGCCATTTTCCCGATGCAGGCAAATGCATTTTTGATCAGAAGGTGTTGTTAGACAGACCGCCATTCACTCCAGAATCAACATTCAATGCACTCAGCTCAACCCCTAGGAACAGAAAATACAAGGCATGATACTATTCAAAGCATGTGCGAATGCATGTTACAGCACAAGGCAACTGGAAAAGACGCCAGAGAAGTCCGGAAACTCTTGCTGCCAATCAACAACCAACTTATCCAACAACCGACTCAAGTCAGACTCTTTATCGAGTGGTCTTGAGCAGACTAGGGAGACAATAAGATTCAAAGATCCAGAAAAAACTTCTGGTCCCCAGTTTTTACACAAGCACAACCGGCCTTGAGAAAGAGAAGTGCAAGTCTGTCTACAAGAAAACAATGCAGAACCCAAATCCTGAAGGCTCCGAAGGCTCCTCCGGAAAAGCTTATAAACTTTGACAATGCAATCAGCACAGCCCTTGTCATGAACTGTTCCACATGTTCACTCACAAGGCCTCTTTGCTCCTCTTCTTCTCTGCTCCTCCCTTCACCGGATCCTTGTAGTCCTTCTCAAACCGATTTCTGAGCTTTCCACCATTCTGCCGAGCCTTGTCGAGCTGTTGCTCGAGCTTCTTCTTCTGCGCACGCAACCGACTTTCTACTAGCTGCAGGTCCTCTATCTCAGAAATCTTCTCCGCCAACAGAACCCCCATCTCCCTTTCCTTCGCCTCAGCGCTGTGGGCAAAACCCTCTTCCATCCCTGTACTCGGAGCTGCAATGTAATAGATCGGTAACCCACTGGGCTACGACGGCAAAAACGTGCGCAACGATACTTTCTGCCGCCGAATTACTATTTGACTAGTAATTCCGGACTGAGAGTTGTGATGTGACTAGGCCAGATGTCGTAGTAGCCTAGTACCATCACATTACCCCCAACTCAACCCCCTCAGGATTCAGGAAGAGGGACTATCACCTGAGTTGCCCTGAGGGATTCGAGCCCACGACCCTTGGGTCGAAGGAAAGCGTCATGAGATCGTCATGACGTCAGCCTCTGATACCATTGTAACAGATCAGTGACCCAATGGGCTACGGCGGCAAAACGCGCGCAACGATACTTTTTCTGCCGCCGAATTACCCTTTAACCAGTAATTCCGGACTGAGAGTTGTGATGTGACTAGGCCAGAGGTCGAAGTAGCCTAGTACCATCACATTTACTGTGAAGCTTAAGCGAAGCGCTGGCGGGATAACTACACACACATATGGCAGCCATGTGCGGAAACCATGGTTGCATGCATTTTCGGATGGAGCTGCTTGCTTTGTAAAAATGTTGTCTTTCTGCCCAAGACAGTTCTGCTTGCTTGTTGGGAATTCGCATGATCCCCGCAAGGTTTCGTGTCTTGTTCCAGTCAGTACCGTCTCAGCTAAGTCTCAAATCGTGGAGAGGCTGCTTCGAGTAGTGCCCTCGGGCGTTCTCGTAGCCGCATCCAGTCATGTCTAGGACAGCTGTGCACTTGTAGGACCGCATACTACGACCAGATAGTAGAGCGCCATGCACCGTGCCAAGCAATCCTGGTCAGGCCATAGTCTTGCAACATCATGCAGTCACATCAATGACTCGGCATACCTATCTTGCACTCTACGACTTCTTTGGTGGCGTAATTAATCAATCTAGCATTGGCTACGTCACATCAATACTGTGCTCATACGTCTCAACCCGGCGTACGCGCGCACCCAAAGGTTAACTTACTGGTGACGATGTGCGGTTAGACTTAACCATAGCCCATCTGTCACAATGCCCCGTTACCACTCCTCGGTTTATTCTACATCCCCCAAGGATAGGAAAACTTACGAGGCACAATTGGTCAGGAAGAGACAACACTACTGCTCACTTTATACAAACTACTGAACTACTCCGTAAGAGACAACCAACTCTTATACGGTGTCGTGTGGGAGCATAGTTACTACGAGTAATTAAACAGCTCTGACGCAACACTAAACAAGAAAGACGCCCCAAGCCCTTCTCGTTGTTCTTCATGTCGTTTCCAATAATCCGCCACAGCCTCGGGCGGTTCACGACATATCTTTCTGGCTCCCACGAGTTATGTTCTGGCTTCCAGGATACGAGATAAGAGG
>DF237682.1:0-39035 GCA_000708835.1 Klebsormidium nitens | reverse complement strand
GCCCCGAAAGACTGACGTTCCTGCCAGGACTCGAACCCTGGACCTCCGAGTCGTAGCTCGAGCCGTCCGACCAAACTCATTGCCCACTGGGCTAAAAAGAGCGCGTACCTTCCAAATCTATATAATAAAAGTCTTCGGCAGTGGACGGCCGTAAATCATGGAACCAATATCGACGACCGTCATTCCTTACACGTGGCAGATTCCTATGTTCTTGCCCTGTCGCAACAGCACGAGAGCAGTTTCAACGTTCGACGCGGTTCGGTACGCTTAGTCGATATTCTGCGCTCGTCATCCAGAGTTAGCTCCGAAGATATCTACACTTCCGTTTTTTTTCGATCCGTCGCTTTCAAACCCCAGTCCAAGGCAGTGATCTGTGATACCTATACTTTTTCCGGACCAACGTGACGTCAAGGTTCTGAGTACCGGGTCCCTGAGTCTCCGACCAATGCTACCGGTATTAGGTACCTGGTAGCGATCAATCGTCACGAAATCAAAGGTCACATCAGATCGGATCGTCGGGTGAACTTTGAAGATTCTGAAAACCGCCTGGCATGGAATTCTTTTAGAGGTAAACTTTGATACCTAGTATAATAGGTACAAGAAAACGGTACAAGAAAACACTGAACAGTAGAGTAATAAGAATCCGACGAGGACGGGTGGGATTAGAATGGTGGTTAGGGTGGGTTAGGGTGGGTCCGGGTGCGGAGCGAGTAACTTAGAAACTTAGGGTGTTAGTGCTGGTGTTCGTGTTGGTAACTAGAAGATTCCTCCTCGTTATTAGAATTAGATCCTTATTTGATTGTACTTTTAAAAATAGGTAGTTACAGCTTATTTTCTTACCGGTTTCAAGATGCGAAACTGGAGATTTAACCCAGCCGAAAGGGCCCTGGTTCGTCATCCGGATGCTAGTTGGGTAGGTCACACAAACCAAGAAGGAAGGTCAAGATCCGATCTACCTAGGTACCTACCGTTGTTGTGCTCGTATTAAAAGCTGTCAGTGTAACACGAAGTTCCTCGTACGTACGGTATCAGGTACATAATCCGGTCACCATGATCTCATGCAAGGTGACGACACTAACAAAGGTACCTGTACAGTGTACGGTGGCTCTGATGACTCATTACCTGGTAGTACTTACAGTATTGTTGGTACGGTACTGGTGAAGTGGGTAGGCACATTTGAAGAAATGAGTTCAAATGACACTTCAGGAATAGTATGCTCAAGGAATAGTCAAATCACCAGCCTGGGACGGGTAGGGTCAGTCTGGGGGTTAGGGTAGGCACGGGAGCGGAGCAGGTAGATTTCTTAGGTTAGAATTTTAGTGTTTGGTTTGAGTACTATTTCTTGAGCATACCTACTACGGTATTCCTGAAGTGTCGCGACATCCACATTTGGCACTGGGGATTCGGGAACCTAACCCCACTCTGTCGCTGCGGTACCTGCAGAGGTACCTAGCGGAACAAACGGAAGGTACGCACCTGCCTATCCACAGACGGTAGTTATCCATAGACGGTTTGAGCCGGTAACGGTGGTATGAAGCACCGTTGCCCTCTTCCGGTAAGTCACGCCTCTGCTCCAACTGCCGCACTCTGTGGTATTACCGTACGGTAGTAGCTACCGGTACTTTAGTACGTACCTTACTTACAGGGGGTACCCGGTAGCGGTACCTACGACTACCGTACCTGACACCTTCTAATAAGTAGGTATCCCTAGGTATGTACCGTTCATTTGGTTATACCCCCATATGGGGCCGGGTGGTTTGAACCGACGGGGACCGGCGTACCGTACTTGAGGGAAGTTGAGGCTAGACATACCGGTACGGTACCTGCAAGACAGGTCTCGACCGCATGACGGCCGCATTTGCAAGTTTAAGGGTACGGTACCGTCACTTTGAAGTGGCACCCGGTAATAGGTATTTTAGAGGCACTTTGGCTCGAGGGTCACAAGCCCCTCCCCCCTCCCGGCATTATCGTCACAGAAATGGTCAAGGCCCCGAGGCAGTCGATTACCAACCGGGCCAAAATCTTGGCCAGAAAAACTCTGTCGTGACTCGTATCACATTACTGCCTCATTTTTACGTTATATATTGTGAATATTTGTAGCATTCGAAGGCTACGGTAGATGTTCAGACCAATGATCAAAAAGAGGGTAAAACAGCATGAAATGGAAAATTCTGCACCAAAGATCCTGTCGGGGCTGCGCCCCAAGTGAAAGGCCACAAGCCCACCCCCCCTTCTCCACCTTAGGCTTCGTTTGGGTGAAGCAAACCAAGCAAGCCCCCCCCCAAACAGAATACCCCAAGGGGGTGCCACATCAAAGTGACGCTAACACCTACATGACGATTCATGGTGGAAGCCAATGTGGAACTTGGAAGTGGCTGGCGCCGGCACAGCAGTACTACGGTAGCCGTATACGGCCTGTCAGTGAAAGCAAACTTCGTCTCTAGACAGTATAACCTAGCTCGCAGATCCCCTGGCAAGATGTGAAGGGGTTTATTGCGAGGTCCTTATCTGCATTGCACCTGGCGCGCGGGGTTGACCCCGTCGTTTTGCATCTGACAAACCGGGGGCGAAGCTCTTGAAAGGTTTTTATTACGCAGGATCCCAGGAGTGCGGAGCTCTGCGCAGTTCTAAAGTAATTTGAAGCCCATGATCGCCTTTCATTAGCAGGTGATGGCTTGTGGGGTCTGATGTGACTCGCTTGAATGGGGTTCCAGAAGGACAGCTGTTTGCGGCTCTTCATTCTTTTGCTGGCCGCGAGTTCTGCTGCTTCGTTGGCTATTGTAGAAGGTGGTGCTAACAAGCTTCAGCAGCTAGCGGGGTCGGCAGGGAGTAGGCTTGGGGCTTCTCGGAAAGTCCTGCAAGCTGCTGGGTCTGGTCCTTGCCCAATTGAGTTTTCCCAGCAAGACTTGGCAGATGCAGCGGGGGCTTGCACCTCAAGTAAGTTAGAGTTTTCCAAAGAATGTGAAACCAAGGGAGATAGCAATGCTACTTAGACTTTCTGTGTCAAGCTCTAGATGCAAGGCATTATCTGCTGCATCTTCAAGCTCAATTTTCGCCCGCCCCTTTGTAAAGTCTGAAATGCAAGTTTGATTTTGCAGACCAAGGAACATTCCACTTTTTTTGAGGTTCCCACCTGCTCCATTGTCTGTACCCCTCAATGGGAAAGGCCGCATAACGAGGATTGGTGACAGCCTTATCGGGACGGTTCTGGGATCCTCGCAAGGCTTCCGCTTGATGCCTTATCCCGTGTCCTGAGGGTCGCAGAAGAATTGCAGCGAGCGCCTGGCCAAATTGACTGAACCCTGAGGATTGCGGATCGTGAACTTTGATGTTGGTTTTTGTGGGTTCTGGTGGAGCTTGGGGTGTTACCCATTCGAAGGTTATCCGTATGATAGATAACGTTTCCTCTTACCAATAAACTCTGTTGATGAAAGACGTTTCATGAACTTCAGCAGATTTAGTATTCGTAAAGCGGAAGACAGGTGCTGGTGCTTCTGTATAGGTCCCTGTAGCATGAGATTTTAGCCACAACGTTCCGAGTGTAAGAGCCCAAGTTCCAGGGTTTTGTATGCTGAAAAAACATGCGTTGGAATGTGGGGACACAGCACCTCAGGATAGCAGTTGCGCCTGAAAATGTCATCATGTTTCCTGTTTGCGGAGGTGGTAGAGGGTTGCATTACCAGGGAATGAGGGTGATGAGCTCTTCAAACCAGCTGCAGGCATGAATTGCTTTATAACATTTTGGGCAAATTCTGTTTTGCCTTGATCTAACAAAAGATTAATGGTTCTGTTAGTGACCATGATTTCTTTTTGCAGTCTTTGCACAGGGGACAGCTCCTCAGGGGTCCTGCTGCAGCAAAACGGCGGGGATCCTCGGTCTAGCACAGGCCCGGTATGCAAACAAGACGGGAAACCTTTTGGTGTCAAGTGAAGTTGCAGATGTATGCTTCCAGGTGAGTTTCTGGGCTGAGAAGGACACAGCAGTGCAGTTGAGCGAGCACCTCGTGTGTGGTCTGGGTCACTGAAGCTTGCGAATGTTTTGGAGCGGTTGTCTACTTGGTGATTGTGCCAAAGTGGTCGATCCAACCGGGAGAGTCGTGCTTCAATTCAAGTTTCGAAGGCTTTCGTGGAAGACTGACCAGCATCTTGATGTCTTCCCCTCTTACACACGAGACATTTGGTTGATGCTGTGAGGACTTTCAAGGTCTCATTTCTCGTCTCCTCTGCAGACTTTGGTTGTCGCGCTCAAGGGTGTGACCGTAAGCAATGCAGAAATGCTCTTGGCGACTTGCAACATCACGACGTCTCGGATCTCGGCTCCCGCCTGCGGCACCAGTCTTGTCACTCTGAGGGACTTCTATTTTGCAGCCAACCGGAGTTTCCCAGGTACTGAATTCGTCTACCTGATCAATATGGCGCCCTTTTGCTCCCGCCCAATGAAAGTTGTCTCTTGTCCAGACACTTGCATGGGTGCTCTAGAAGGTCTGTAATCCTCTGAGTTGGAAAACGGAACCAGTCCGCAATGCCTGCCAGCTTGCCTTCAGTGATCAGCAGGACGAGTATGTGAGTCCATAAAAGGGCCACTTGATGGAATCAATGTGGATATATTTTCAGCTTGCAACTTGCGACGAAAAGCTGCTGGCAGGGGCTTGCAACTGTCGTCCACTGCAGGCAACATTGGCATGACCGCAGTGTTTCTCGCAGCGATTCGTTCTTATCTTACCGGCGATGAGTAGCCGTGTTTTGACAAGTCCCAATGCTTCATTTATGCATAGTCTGTAAGGCGGGCTTCTTCATCTTCGTCCAACTCTGGTTTGAAGCAACTCAACAGCATTTTCTCGGATGAGTTATGTGCCGCTGTCTCACACCGCAGATTAGACTTTATTTTGGGACGAAATGTGATTTCCAAGCTGCGTCGCAACTTCCTATTACATTGAGCTGTCGTGCATTCCTGTTTGCAGATAGAGGGGTGATTAATAGCTGCTTCCGGAGCACCAATTGCAGTGCATGTGCCAACGCCAAGACCGAGCGGTTTCTCTCTCTGACCACCAGCAATCCAGAGGATGATGGCCTGCTCGCCACGGCCCCCTGCCAAGGTGAGACCCCACTGCCAGTCGTCTCCCTTTCCTAAACATCTTTGCAGTTTTGCATTTTCAGAGGACCGTGTCTCATTGTTTGTGCTGGGGTCCGCACCGGCTTATGATCAATTAATACGGGCAGACGTAAGCAAAGAGCTGAGGGCACGTTGTTGAACACCCCCAAATACTTTCTCCATCAGGGCCTTATGCTGAGCGTCACCAAGAGCAGGATGACATTCCACGACACCAGTACCGTGCTTGTGCGTTCTTTGGATTGGGGCGACACGAGACTTTCCCTGGTCCTTCTTTTTGGTCCGATCTGAAGTTCCAGTTTTCCCTGGTGCAGAACTGGCCACAGTGGCCATGGTTGCAAGTTCCGTCCCAAGCATTGTCGGGAACGGCATTGCCAGGTGTTCCTGGGGTGCAGACTACGCCCCACTGGTTCAGAAGTCGACCTGCACGGCCACTCCGTGGCAGATCCTGGACTTCTCTGCAGTCCGCCGGAGCTGTGGGCCTGAGGCGTATCATTATGAGCGGTGCTGCCACGTCATGATCGGCATGCTTGCTCAGATACTCACCTACCGAGAGGAGAGCAAAGCGGGTCCCCTGCCACAGGTAAGGATCTGAGTTGCTTTCACTGGTGCTGCTTTGAGGCACATCTGCTGCCGGCTTCATGCCAGGCATCACGGTGTAGTTGCAGTCGTCTGGTTTGCTTTTGAGTTTGTAGGACTGGGGCAACACCACAGGAGCTGTTTCGAGAGATCAAGGGGGGAGCTCTGGAAATAGAGGTCTGGCTATCTTAGATAGGCTATGGCCGCCAGACTTGTAAGAAGGCCCCACCAGTTTCTAAGTATCCGGAGTCACTTTATCCTCCGTACAGCAGATGTGTGCATTTGCAGTACGAGTCTAAGAATGCTTGACAGGCGGATGCCATGCGTTTGGTTTGGTGCAGTGGAGGTCAATGCTGGCAGTGACCTTTCTCGCAAGTTGTCGGTTGTCCACATTCAACTAAGTTCTGGTTCTTTCATGGGTGATGCAGGATCAACTAGACGCGTGCCAGCAGTCTTTCAGGGACCAGCTTTCCCAGCAAGGCGTCGACCCCTCCATTCTGGACACTTGTCAACTGTCTGGCTCCTACTTCCTTACACCCCAGGCTTGCAACGAGTACACCTTTTACAACGGCGCGACGTTCCCCAGCTCTTACCTTACAGAGCTGGAGGCTGAGTGCAGCCCAGGGACTTGCAACGCCAATTGCACCACCGACCTCATTGCCATGGGCTCCGAGCTCGCATCTCCCGATGCCATCTTCGCGTGCATCGTGTACATCAACATAAAGTACATGGCAGAGCAGGCCAACCTCGTGGAGGCCACGGATCGGCTGACCTGTTACATCGTGTTGCCAGACCCCCTTCGATTAGGAGTCAACGAAACTGCCCTTGCTGAGTTGAATGCTACCGCCCTGGGCTCGCTGTCTAGGTCTGGCAGGCCAGTAGGCACAAAGCTTATTGTGGCCTTAGCAGTAGGCGGAGCTGTAGTGGTCACCGTGTTGGTTGTAGTGTCGGCGTGGCTGGGACTGTGCCGGAAAAAGAAAGTCCTGGGATGGTCATTCTACGAGCAAAAGTCGCTGTCAAGGAGTTTGTCGCTTGGGGGCTCCGAGAACTACTCAAACTCCCAGATCATCGTGTATAGCTACAACGAGCTTAAGCGGGCGACTCAATACTTTTCTCCAAAGCGGCTGCTAGGGAGAGGGGGCTCCGGGTATGTCTATCTTGGGGATCTGCCGCGCTCCGGTGGGATGGTCGCGGTGAAGAAGATCGTGGTGGGAAGGACGAAGGCGGGTTCGAGGGTAGGTTATTCCGCAACTTCGTTCTTCTAGTAGCTGCATGCCTTTCTCTGGCTCCTGGGCTTCTAGGCAGTTGGTGATAGTATTCACAAAGGAAGGCAAATTGATGACGGTGAATTTACTACCTCATTGTACCTCATTGTACTCTGAACTGCAGCAGTTCGCCTTGAGAATGTACTCTGAAACGGTATTCTAATCTACGTTGTTTGCTACAGTCAGCCGAAGCTTGGCTGACTGTCTGCTAGCAGGTTTTGAACGACTTGCAAAATTGCAGATCAGTCATCTGCTCCCATGAGAAATCTTGAATCACAACTCGCTCTTTTCGGCACGTCTCTGGTTACAGCAAACCGCTCTAGACTGTTGCTATTGTTCGGCCCTTGAAGTCAAACCCCAATGTCATCACAATCAAAGCAGAAGGTGCTGCTTTCTGATTGCTGATTGTCCTTGCCTTGCAGGAGTTCGGGAACGAAGTGGAGTCGATGTCTCGGTGCAGACACAAGCACCTGGTGCAGCTCCTTGGTGTTTGCGTCTCGGACAACCACTTTGTGCTCGTGTACGAGTACATGGTGAATGGCAGCCTGGAGGACCACTTGTATGTTCCGCTGGCAGATGCGGAGAAGGTGGAAGGGAGGGGAAACCCGGTCTTTTTGACCTGGCAGATGCGGCTGAAGATCGCTGTGGGCACGGCAAAAGGGCTGACGTATCTCCACGAGGTAAGCATCTTACACGAGCATGTGGGCTCAGTGAGTTTAAACACTCGCTTCTGAACGCTGATTACAGTTGTTGATACTTTTCCATGTTCCACATCCCAAAATTTGCTTGACAGCGGTCATGATCGGAGTGACGCGCTTGTGGCTCTTGAATGAGAGTTTTGGCATCGTTCCCTTGCACCATACTTGTTGACTCATACCGTAGGTGCGTCAGCAATGCTACCCTGGAAGTTTCGCCACGTTGTGTAACGTACCGAAGGGTGCTGCAAGCAAAGAAAGCAGGGCGCCGGTGAGCACTTATGCCGATCGTCGCTTGGGCAGACTCGGATCAAAAAGTCGATTTACCTGCGTTGGAAACCATGCACATCTTCCTCTTCTTACTCAACTCAAGTGGTTCGTGCCTTTCTTGTCCCACAGGACTGCAGCCCGAAGATCATCCATCGAGACGTGAAGCCGAGCAACATCTTGTTGGACAAGCAGTTTGACGCCAAAGTGTGCGACTTTGGCCTGGCCAAATTCTCCGACGACGGGGCAACCCACATCAGCACAGGTGATTTTGCTGACCTACGTACTCTACACGATTAGAAAGAAGTCACGCTGGCTGCGAAACAGAGCTGACTTGCTTGACTTGCATGCCAATCGTTGTAGGTGCTCTCAAATCTATTCCGCTTTTCTGCTTCGCTTTTGCCGGTCTGAAGCATTTTGCAGAGCCTTTCTTGCAAGTTCGGGCTCTGTTTGTGACTGGACTGGTGGACGGGGTTATGCAGGCATTGCGGGCACTTGGGGATATCTGGCCCCCGAGTACGTTGCAACGAGCCAGCTGACAGAGAAGAGTGACGTGTATAGCTACGGGGTCGTGTTGCTGACTTTGATCTCTGGTCGGAGGCCTACGGAGGCTGGTCTCCCAGAGGATGAGGTGAGCTGCTACTTCACATTGACACGAAGACACGGGCAGACCTTCTATCACTGTCACTCCTAAAGAGTCACTTTGATGTTCGTCTGTCTCTATTGCTATTGGAGGGAAGGGGGGGGGGGGAGGAAAGCACACTCGCGTAGTAGTTTGTTGTCTTCAAGCGTTGCTTCAATTCGAAGAAGTAACCTTACGTTTTCAGTGACGTTGTAAGTGGCCATTCTACGCATCTGCTTGATTATTAAGTCTCCAAAATCTCCCTCTCCACACAGTATCAATCTGATCAGGGATCCAATTCATATTCTGTTTGCCTGTTGCCAAAGTCCAGAATAGCTCTAGGGAGAGTCTTCCGTAATTTGAGATAGAAACCAGCCCGTACAGAGAGTAACACCTTCCGTACAGGTCTTTCTCCCCGAGTACGCTTGGATCGTCGCTGAGCAGGGCAGGCTCCGCTGTCTGGTCGATCCACGACTGGCGGCTGACCCGGACTTTGAGAAGCACTGGGAGAGTATGGAGCGAGTGCTGAGGGTAAGTCTTGCATTTTATGTTGATGTAAGCCGCTTCAGCGGTTGGTCATTTGATACCTAATGTGCTCATACGCTCTTCTTCTGCAAGCCGGAAGCCTCGGTTCAGACCCATCGCTTTTGGTGGGTGCTTTCGTCTGTGGTCTTAGGTGTTGATTTTTGGGGTGAGATCTGGTGGTTTGTCAGAACTCAAACCAGCTATCATTGTATGTGGGTCCACAACAATCAGAACCCTTACCCTTACCCTTACTTTGGGCTTTTCGGTCTGCAGATAGCTTTGTTCTGTGTGCACACGGTGGTGACGACACGGCCGACGATGCGACAATGCATCGCGATGCTCCAGGGCGACATGGAGGTACCAACTCTACCGTCTCGACCGATGACCCTCTACACAATAGGCCTTGTGGCAACGGGGCACAGCCAGACGTCCATGCGGTTCCGAGGAACCGCCAGCTTTTTCAAAATGGACCCCGTACAGGAGTTTCCGGTGGTTGAAGGGAACGAAGATGGTCTCAAAACACCGCAACAAAGCGACATCATGGAGGCTGGTATTTCTTGGAGCACCGAGTAGCAGCTAGCGAGTTGTGTTATCTTAAGCTTGTTGATTGCATGCGCAACTAATATATTCGGGTCACATCGAAATGATGGTAGAGTAGTGCCAGGTTAGCTATAGTGTAGAGGTCGAATCGCTTTTGTCTTGCAACCCCAACTAACCCAGATGTCTAGCCAGGGGTAATGTCGATGTTGCGCATCGCTTTGAAAGAATGTATTTTCGTTGATTGCTTGCCAACGAAAGTCCATCGGATGGTCAACAGTCTCATCAGGAATTAGGGGTCTTGTAGGTCGGTGCACATCAACCGCTTGCCAGAATATCGTTTCAGGGGCCAATGTCGTGTCGATCCTGCATGCAAAGGGGATGATAAAGTCGGCTAGATTGCCCCCTCCTTCAGATCATATGCCACGTATTTAGGTAGGGCCGTAATTTTGCCTTTATGGATCGATTTTGATGTGGCCCCCGGAATGATCAAATGCACTAGCATCCCTAGCTTTGAGGACCGGCCTCACTTAGTACTCAAGAGTTGGACCGCTTGAATCATTGTAATTTCACATGCTGCGGCCGGTGCGCACGCATATTTGAATCGTCGCCCTAATGTTATTTAGCCACTAGCTAATTTAGTACTAGCTAGAGCATCTTCGCAATCACCTTATTTACGAAGTAAATATGCGAACCTTTGGTTTCGTCCCAACCGCTCTTCGGGCGACGCTGTACGACGCCGCTCTGCGGAAGATAACGAGAGGGAGACTGGAGTGTTTATCGATCGCCCGTGCTTCGATACGAAAACGTACGCAAAATCCCCCTGAAGATCCACACCTGGTCCGGGGCCAAGGACAGACTGGGCTGCGCGCCTTCGTGAATTGATGCTACGCATCGAACGCGGACGCGAGTGGGCCGACGCAAATTAACGTAACGATGTAACATTCACCCTCGATTTCTCCAAACAAATTTTTGTAGAGCTGCCACGTAAACTTCCGAGATCTACGAACTCGTGCGGAAGTGCCACGTTGAAGTTGGTACCTCTGCCAAGCGGCTGACACTGCGGCTTAACCCGGCCATTCAGTGTAGAAAATAGAAATTAAAATACCCTTAACTACAGTGGACTCCATCAGCATTGCACCCAAACTTTTGTAAAGATGCGACAAAGTGCCCGGGCAGAGGAGAGCCTGGTGACCTGGTCTGCACCGCAAAACAACTTACAGTACGCACCGTATGAGACTTGGGTATGTTCCGGTCGGAATCGGCAAAAAATGGAATCTGCCGGAATTGGCAGAAGACGCACTTTGTAAAAGCCGCCCGGTCGCCCCACATAATAGGCAAGCCTCCACCGCCCTCCCGGGCGGTCTACCATGTATGCTAAAACTGACAAGCATTGGACTCATTGGCATGCGAGACTCGTGCGTTCAATATTCGACGGACAATTGCGGTCTTCATAGTGGATGCTAACTCGTCCACGTCAAATGATGGATCGATGCATGAGACACAGAATACCATTGCTACGTCGTCATTGACCACGCTTGGTAAGGATGGAAGCGCGGGTATGTGCCAGTAATTCAAGGAACCAGCAAAGTGCATGTGATTCAAAGGAACCAGCCGTCAAATGTACAATGCCAATGCGGAGGTCAGGAAAGCAGTGTCTCCGCATTCATGTGTAAAAAACTTCTCACATGTCCTCACCCTCCACGTGAACCCTTTTCTGCCAACCGCTCATAAAACGTCTTTACCTGCACTTGACACACGTGATATTTGATTCCCGAAATCTGAACAAGCATCTCTTGGGCCAATCGTGTTCCGCTGCAAGCTTAGAGCCGCTCGAGTACAGTACAAAGCGACCGACATGTATGGCCTCGTTGTGGGATCGGCTCTTTGAGTGTACAAAGAAGCGACTACCAAACGTCAGTGATAACGAGCTCACCTTCTCATCGACTCTGACCTTGCGAGGGTCGAAGCCCGTCAGTCGCAGACCCTCTGGTGAGCGAACCTGGACAAGACGCTTGTCTAAGAAAACGTGACAAAAAATGTTCTCTCAAAAGGGCGCGAAGAACTGAGCACGTAAGTATGCGGGCCGTGCTTTGCAAGCTGGCCGCTGCTACTGGCGTGAAGGTCCTCATACTTTCCTCTGCTTTGCTTCTGTTTACCGCTCAACTAAGTGGCTGTTCGACCGCAATCCTATGCTTCTCAACCACAGGCCGTTTCCCGCACCGCGATGTGAGACTCCCTGAGAAACGCTCTCACACAGGCAGAGACGTGATAGTAGAGACACGAGCTCAAGGACACGTGGCGTCCTGCCTCACCCTCGAGAGTGCCACGTAGCACATGCCCTTTTCGAAGGCCTTCGTGAGGTCCGTCTCGACTCTGTCCAGCGTCATGCCTTGACACTTGTGCACGGACAGCGCCCAGCTGAGCTTCAGCGGGATCTGCGTCCGCTCCACCAGGACCCTGCTCCCCTCCACGCTCTGTCGGATGGTGTCAAGGAGAAAGAGAGGCACAACCAGGACGCTTCTTGACACTCATATCACTCAAAGAAGGTTCGTCAAGCCGCAAAAGTCCGAAGTTTGCAAAGCTTATTCTGAAGAAAAAGTAGTGGTGCCAGGGGCAGATGCAAGAGAGACGGGGACGCAGATGGGAGGAAGGCAGCTCAGATGCGCTGTAGGATACACTCCAAGACTCGGGCCTGATCACTTTGGTCATCCCTGGCCGCTTCGCTTGCGCCTTTTCATCCTTTTCTGGTGGTGGAAGGGGGCCGCCGTTTGGGAAGTAGACGACAGGGAAGCCTGCAAGGATGATTCCAGCAAGTATTTTGGGACCTGAAGGATGGTTCAAGACCCAGAAAAGAGCGCGCATTCACCAGAACGAAGATGCACATATACGCGAACACGAGGAGGGTTTCAAAATGTTTAAAACCCTCCTCGTGAGTAGGTACGATACCGACATGGTAGCAGAATGATACCGATTAATATGTGGGCCCGCCCAGCTCGGCTGAATACAACAGGTTTATAGGGCGCGAACAGACGGTATGAGGCAGAAATCCGCCGTTCCGGTCGTTACGAAAGTGGAGAGCTTACGTCCGTGCGGAACGATTTTGACGTGCTCTGTCCGTGCGGCTTCCTCCTCGGGGTCAGTGGCGTCGGTGAATCCTAGCACCTTGCCGCGAGCACCGTTGCAGAGGCCCAGCCTGTAGCATTATTGAAACAGCACATCACGGATCAGCTTCAATATACAGTTGGAGCAATTGATCTGTTTGACAGAGAGGAAAGAAGCAACCGCTCGCAAATGGTGATACTGTAAGACAGCTAATGGCTGGACAGGGCAGTTCGGTTTGCATCGAAACCAAAGGACGCATTGATCATTGTCTGCCACGAACGGCTGAATTGTCCATTGCCCCAGCTCTTCATAGCCTGGAAATGTGGCTCGTCTCAATCAAGAATGGATCAACGGAGCGAGGGACGAGGCGACGTACAAAGGTTCGATGTTCTTGAGCAGCATGACTTGCGCCCCCTCGCACAGCTCGAGCCGCTGCTCGGCGAGGAAGTGGTCCAGCTGTACAGGCGACATGTGACGTCAGCATGAGCTCTGGTGCAGCGGCACAGGCTCGTGTCGCGTCACAGCCAAAGTCTTTTATGCATCTTTTTTTCGCGAGTCACTCTCTTTCTGCGGGACTAACTGAATCAAATGTGAGAGGAGGCCAAGTATCAACGATAGGACAACGAAAAGGTATTCGGCGAAACCTTGACTGGCCCAGCCAGGACGCCCGAACGATGTCGCTTTATATCTTTCTATCGGCTCGTGCCCAGCTTATCCGATGGCTCAGGTGCAAGAATAATCCACTAAGAAGGTGGCAAACGAGAGGGTCGGCACTTTACCATCCGTTTGTGGAAGTCGCTGCTCGAGTAATCGTGGGCGACGTAGACCACTCGTTCCGTTTGCAGTTGTCGCAGCTCCATCTCGTTCTCGTGCTTGACGTCGACCTGTCAAGTCAATCGATCAATCCGTTAGCATCGTGCGAAACAAGAAGCCAGCCGATCTTGATGGTCACGGATAACTGCCACCTCGTAAGCAGAAACAAGTATAGCTGCCTGTCTTCTGGCGAAATTTCTTTGAACAACCCGAGGAAACGATAGCTAGGCGGACCGTGCTCTCTCGACGTCCATCTATAGCTCTCACGAAAACGCGGCTCGCGTTCGTTGAAGCAGAAAACCAACCGGGGAGCATTATAGCTGCCAAGTTCTCTTCTGTCTCCTGTTCTTATCGAATGCGGTCTTCCGACCAAAAGGAGAGTATCCAAGGAAGCTCGCAATCCCACTTGAGGCAATCACGAGCGCTCACGTTGTGCGGATATAGTCGGGTGAGCGCCACCCCGTCCCGCAGGTCTCCTTGTGGGGGCCCGCGGCAGTTCTCGAGAGCCTGGATCGTTCCGTGCGACATCTGTCCCGTGCGCACCTCGTTGAGGATCTTGACGAACGCCTCGTCCTCTTGCCGAAACACGTGGGTCAGCTCCATCTGCACCGTTCAAGAGAATGCTTTCAGCAACTTTTCGGCTGGTAATCAGACTCTACATGGAGGGCTCGCGTGTAATATTTGATAAGAATAATAGGAAATACGGGATCTATTGGAGGATAACTTTGGGATTTCTGTCGCCGTCAAGTTCCAGTGATCCATCGGTATGACGGCCTAGACGGTCTACGCCCATGTTGTGGATCCTCGTCTGGATCTCTACAATCTGACAAGAACCACGAGGTATTAGGTACACGCTTTGCTTTAATCTCAAACAAGCCCTTGAAAGCTCGATTTCATAAGCGCGTAGATAAAGTTTAGTCTGATGCAGCAGTCGGACCAAGTATTGTAGGAGCATTGCAGGCCGTATCCAGATAAGGGGGCCTCACCTCCAGCTTGATACACTTCTTCCAGCAGTCTGACTCGAAAGCGAACATCTTCTTCCCGTCCTTTGACACTGGGGGCAGCTGGTAAAAGTCGCCTGCAGGGTTCGTTTACAGGCATTGCTTTTATCTAATACAAAACACACGTGTTCTTTTTGCGGTACATATACCGTCAACTGGCGTAAAAGAGGGCGGCCTGACAGCCCACTCGTGAGAACGTTATCAGGACACGTGCGCTCAAGTGCGACGATGTCGGTATGCTCTGACCGGGGAGCTCACCTGAGAAGATGAGTTGGATGCCCCCGAACGGCTCCTCGTTCCGCCGAACCTTCCGTGCAATGTACTCGAGAGTGTCCAGAAAGTCGGCATCGACCATGCTGATTTCGTCGCAGATCAGGCTGCAAAATAACAGTATTTGCGGGCTTGTAAACAATCCTTAAGTTCTCCTCGACCATTATTTCCAACTTTCGAAAGCGACCAATGTATTCAACCGTCAAGAAAACATAGAGAATTTCAAGGCACTGCATTAATGCTGCAATCGCTAAAAGTGGGGCTGTAAATGCGGGAGTTCTCACGCTTTTGCTCGTAGCCATCGTTGTTGTGCTTCCCTCCGGCTTGCTTTCATCACCAGCGTTGCTCTGCTATCCTTCCCCAAGCCAATGCCAGCGAAGGAGTGCAGTGTTGTTCCTGAGAAGAGCAAGATGAAGTCAGTTTCATAAACACCCTACTCTGCGATGCTGCTTGCTCATAATAGCGATGGGACCTGTTAAGACAGTCCAGGCGGAGGCGTGAGTTATTTGCTGGACAAGCCTTCATATGAGCGAGCTCAAGCAGATATATGCTTCATCTTAGAACTTGAGTAGTAAGCAGGCCTTGCAACACTTTCTTACGGATTGCAGAAGGCCGAACTATACGATTTCGAGCGCAAGCGCTTACCATTGATATGGACAGCTGCTATGCCTGTGCTTGCCGTGACAAAGACGTTCGCATCTTGGTACATCGACTTCATGAGCTTAATGGCATGCTTGAGGAGCTCAGACTTCCCTGCAAAATCAGATTGTGTTGAGGAGAGTGGAGATCTGTCAAAAGCAGTAATGGTGTTGCAATGACAAAGGAGACGCAATATACTCATTGAAAGTTCTCTCACAAGCTAGCACATCCTATGCTTTACCGTTGAAGCCTGACACTCGCAAGTTTGAGATCAAACGAAAAGCATACTACAATCGAGCCACTTCTACATCATTGCTGGCAGTGAGTTTGACGGCCAATCAGACGCTTCCTTGATACGGAGTTTGAGGATGAAGGAGCCTCGAGAAGGCAAGTAAGGTGCCTCGAGAAGGCTTGCAATAAGGAAGACAAGGGTTGGGCAGATTCTATACCTGTTCCTGCACTGCCGGTGAGAAACACCGATCTGCAACAGAATTATGTTGAGCATGTTAGATTGGCCTTTTCCCATACGCCTTCTATCTCGACCGTGATTTATTACTGCCTCTCGCAATATTTGTTCACCTTCTTCGATGTCCGGTGACCCAAACTGTGGCAGCTTTTAGAAACGAGTCACCTGACCAACTGAAGACCATGCAATTCAAAGCGGCAAGAAGACAAGATACTGAGAAGCAACAACTTCAACATGCTGCACCAGCACTTGGCTGACGTTTTCTCGTTGCCTCACACTCAGCACTACTGCTCCAGTTCATCACAGCTTGGCAGCAAGAAAGTCATCTTGCAAGCTGTGAAGCATAAGGGCCGTACTCTCTCTTCCGCAAGGTTTCCAGCACATTGATCTGCTGGGCTGAGAGGATGATGCGGGGCTTGGATGCCTCTGCCACGTCCTCTGTTGGGGCTGGTGGCTCCCACGTAGAGGTTGACGCTCCATGGGCGGCCCCATTCCTTTTATTGACTGGTGGTCCAAGTTGCTCAAATGAAAGGTCACTGCTCCGCTTGGCAGATTGCCACTGCCCCGAAGTCCCAGCTGCAGCATAAAACTAATAATTAGAATGGGTCTCTATATTAGTATTACGATAATAAGCGCAGGTTATACTACTGGGACAGGGGGTTTAGGCTGGATACTGGTGTCGAGCAGGTTACAATGTCTTGGTGTTAGCTTCGTTCTTATTAGAATGTGAGCTCCTTGTAAGTATTCTAAAGAATGATTTAAGTAGACTGCAAGGTGGTGCTGTGAACTGTTGCATTGCAGGGGCAGCAGCTACATCTCTTGAATGACGCAATACGTGGTGATCATTTATGCATGCTGCTGCCAGACTGCATCAGGCGTCAAAAGTGGCTTGCCTCACCTGGCAGCTCTGCGCTCTTCCGCATCGCTGCAGCTCTTCTCGCAAGCGCATCTGCTTTGTTCCTAGCAATCCTGTCGCGCACCTCCTGTGAAAGGACTGGTGGACTGCTGGACTCCCCAGCGGGATCGCCTTCTGCTCTATTCAGGGGGCTGCCACTCGCCGGCCACTCTTGCTGGCTACATGAGGGGCCACTGCCTGCACCATCCCTCTCCCTAGGGTTGCGCCCTGCAAGCGAGACGGCTGAATACTTGAAGCTGCCAGATGCTGGTGACAGCTCCTCAGTGACCCCGCTCATTTTCCAGGAGTGGCCAGCAGGTTCAACGATAGTCTTCACCTCGTCGTCGTCGGTAAGATCAATGGTGATTCGCGTACGGCCATTGGTGCTGTCCATGACAGGGTTTGCTGTAGGTCATCAGAATGAGATTGATGCGCCTCAGCTGACAGTACGTCTAGTCTCGCAAGGCTTCTTCAGGGGCAGAAGCATGCGCCGAGAAAGCTTCACTGTCCTGTGGACGTGCATGAAACAGAGTCAAATGCAGTGCAATCACTTGGCCAACTGGTTTCAAAGAGAAAGCCGGCGTAGAATGCTTTGCTCCAGGACTCCAAATCTGCTTCTGCCGGCAGGCCTGCGAGAAGGAGAGCTTGATAGGAGAGCTTGAGGTTCAAAAAAAGACGCCCTTCCACTCGTCCAGAACAAAGGAATCCTGCACCTGCTCAAATTGTAGCTGCATCCTGCTTCCTGCTTGCTTCTGATCAACATCAGCTCACGCCGACGGCCATCTCTGGCAGGAGCAATCGAATGTTTTGGCGCGAATTCCTCTACGAGGACACGGGAGGTTTCACGCAAGGAGGGATGAACCGGCCTCCGGCCATTGAAGAACGTAAGGCAGTAATAGCTTCTCGGGAATTCCGACCGGCCAGTCGGGTCAAAATATTCATGTTGAGGGGTGCGTCACCAAACGCGCAAAATGAAAGTGCACCGAGTACAGAGGCCAGGACCAGAGTGCACTCAAACGAATGCAAGCAAGCCGCCAGTCCTCGCACAACATTCTGGGAGGCCCTTCGACATCTGATGGCTGCCGCTGCCAGGATCATGAATTGCTCGAGTTTGCTCAGTATGGTGGAACAAAAGCTGAATCATCAATGTGACCAATCGCTCACATGATTGACTTCAAGCAATGTTCAAGTTCATCATGCCCTCAAACGAGTGATAATACAATGCAGACGCAAGCGAGGCCCTTGAAGCAGAGGAGCCTGAAGTCGTTCTTTTCACCTGCAAGGTTGGTTCCCATGGTTCTGAATCTACCTTATTCATCATAAGGTCGGCAGTTTTAAGTTGCTGTGTCCCTTGGCGAGCGGAACAAAATTTGGGTAGCTGGTTGTCTCCTGTTTGCTGAGCCTCAACCCTCTCCTGTATACAGATGGATTCTTCTGGTTCGCTTCACCTTTCTTACTCCAATCAGAATTTCAATTTGGTCGTTTGTTTATTGTACTGCCTGTTTGCTGGGGTTTGAAAACTTAGGACTCCATAGCCACCACTTCTTAGAAAGTCTGCTTTAGAGCACATTGCAGTGGGCGGAGAATGAGACTGCGAAGCTGGGCTTTCGATTGTCAGCACCACTGCAAGCGTGCGCGATGATGTGGTGCTTTCCCCCATGACAAGGTTGCCCTGTCCAAAGACACGTTGTGGGCACAGCCCTAACTGAATGATGCGTCCAGAATTTTTCCATAGCCTGATCTAGACGTGCCTTCAACACCATTGCAGTGGACATTGAAGGCGGGACCAACGAGTATTGGCGCTTCTAAGTCACATTGCCCAAGTTTGTGACTGGCGATCTTACAGTGCTGACTCATCAACCAAACCTGACACAACCTATCTTGATCATCAGGGCCTGCAAGGAGGGGAGAGACGGAACCCTGGACCAGGATATGGGGGTGGATGGCGCTTCCGGCCAGAAGGGGCTTTCAGGGCCCCACCCGCCAACGAATCTCGCGGTTGTCAATGGGCAAAATGGTGTTGCACACGTGAGCGGGGCAGCAATCCATGAGGGCACACGGAAACGGAAGCAAAGGAAAGCTAGTGCCGAGGATTCTGGCGCAATTAAGGTAGCGGCATCTGGGGAACTGAAAGCGGAAGAGGCAGGGGGTCAGCCGCAAGGAGGAAGAGGGGCCACCACAACAGCGGACGTTCAGCAAAGCAAGAAAAGGAAGCGGAAAGAGTACGGAGCGAAACCAGCGGTAGCGAATGGGAGTGAGAGTTCTTGCAAGGATTTGCCCAGTGAAAGACCTGTGGGATTAGTGGCGGGGGGGGCATCTGCCGCTGTCTTGGCCCTTCCGAAGCCTGGCCCACTTACAGAGAGACCGGCCGCCAGCGACGCTGCTGAAGGGATCAGCCGAAGCTTCCTCCCGAAACCGCCGAGCGAAAGCCCAGCATCCCCTGAGAGTTTTGCGACTGCTCGGGTTGCGACATCTGATGGGTTTTCTGGTGGTAGTGAGCCGGCCACTCTAGTTACTCCCCCAACTGTACAGCAAGACGGGACTGACAGAAAGAGCATGGGAGAAAGGGTGGAGAGCCCTCCCGTTGGATGGACGGACACTGCTACCATGTCGCACAGCCAAGCAATGGAAGCAGGCGGGGATGAAAAGCCAGGCTGCTGTTTAGGGGCGTCGCCTAGCGGGTTGGATTCAAAGCTGACATGTGTAGAGGCTTCCGCAGTCTGCGAAGGCCATCTAGCAAACTCCAATGCTGCGATCGGCGATTGGAGCGAAGCCGAGCAAGCGGAGGATGTCAATGGTGAAACTAAGCGAGCCCAGTTGGGGCTCCTCAGTGAGCCGTTAGAAGGGCCATTAGACGATGGGCTTCAGCAATTTGACAAGGGGAATCAGAGGTGCTCTGCACCAGCGGAGCAGGCAGCCTCTCCTGTTAGAAAAGGCGTCAGGGCCAGGAAACTCAGCAGGAAAGCAGATGAGCTGCTTCAGTACTCTCCGGAAGAAGCGAGGGGGGTTAGCGGGCTGGGATTGAGGCGCAGGCCGGAGGGTGGGCAGGAGGAGGGAGCGGGGTTGCAGAAGGAGGGGCGGGGGGCACGGACCGAGCTTGGAGTCCTGGACTTTGGCGAACAGGTAACGGGAATGCGACCGGACGGGAGTCTAGTCGAATTGTCCCGGTGGGCAGCTGAGCTGGATGAAGAAACGAGCGTTGTTCCTGAACTAGGAGAAGGGGACAGGCCAAGCGGGCCAGGAGAGGGGCTGCGGGAAAGGAAGAGTGAGCGGGATCGTGGGGAAAGAGCAGCCAATGCGCGTCAAGATGCAAAGATGGGAGAGGGAGATGTTCCCAATTCTCAAGGTCGGAGGGGGAAGGTGAAGGCAGAACCGGAGCGGGAGCAAAACGGGAAGAAACGCCAGAAGGAGAAGAAAGGGATGGAGAGGCGGAAGAAAGCGGAAGGGGCTGGAGAAGGGGCGTCAGAGAGGGGTGCAGAAGGGGGCGAACAACACGATGTTGCCATGTTTGAGACTGACAAGGAGGAGGGTCCTAAAAAGGACGATCCTGCAAAGGAGAAGGAACTAGAGGGAGGGGTCGACAGCCAGCGAGGGAACAGGGTGCGGTTGTTACAGACAGAGGGGTCGGGACCGTCGAAGCAAGGCAACAGCAACGGGTTGTTGGAAACGGGAGGATGCGCGGAGGCCGACACAGAGCCAGATCGAAGCGGGGGGCTGACACCGCTGGGAAAGGAGCAGAAGATAGCGGAACTGGCTGACGTCTGCTTGCGGGCGAGCCAGAGTGCGGAGTCTCCGGCGCCGTCCAAAAAGCCTCAGAAACGCGCGCCGGGGACGCCTAAGAGTGAGCGGAAGCCAGCGGTAGCGGGCGCTGGCCCCGTCATGAAGACATGCGTCAATTGCGGGAGAACGGGGCCTCCCACTGTGGGCCAGTACTATGGGCACCCTTTTTCGGGAGAGCCGTGCTGCGCGTTTTGCTTCCACCCAACCAAGAAAGCGAGGAGGAAGGCGATCGAAGAGGGGCGGGATCCCGACGAGGCCGTACGGGCGCTGCTTCTGGACAGGAAGAGGAGGTACAAGAACGGAGAATTGGAGACGCGGAAGAGTAGGACGCAAGGGAGTGCTCAGCTTCCGTCGAGCCCCGTGCCGCCGTTCACGAAAGCGCCGCGGTCGCCCCGGAAAGTGGTGAAACCGGGGGGGCCGGTCAAGCTGGCGTGGCAGAGCCGGTTCGAAGCGGGCGGCGCCATTTCCGGTGGGTCTCCGTCCGTGGGCGTGCTTGAGTCCGGCGGAAAGAGAAGGGAAGCGCCGCCAAACGGAAACTCGCGGATCCCCGCATCCTTGGGAGGGGCGTCCCCTAGGGCCAAGCCCGCAAAAAGCCGGCCGAAACGGGTTGCAGAACAGTCTCAGAGCGAAGGAAAAGTCGCCTCTCCTGGGGGCACGAAGCGGAAGAAGGGGCCCGAGGCGGGCAGCCCCCAGGGGAAGAAACGGAAGTTGGACTCTGGAATCGGCTCTCTCAAGCCAGTCAGTCCGGCCAAGGATGCGGTTGCGCCTGGGAAGGGGAAGGGGGCAAAGGGGACTCCCAAACCAGTCCAAACGCTATCCAAATCCAGTCGAAACGCTAACCCATCCCTGCTTCAAACAACCCAAACGCTATCCAAACCCAGTCGAAAGCTTCCCCAATCCCCGCAGAAAAGTCCCTTACAGAAACTCCTTAGCAGGCCCCCTAAAACACGCCCCCCTATGCTGAAGAGCCCCGCAAAGGTTGAAGCTTCGAGCAAGCGTCCGAAAACGAAGGACCGCTCAGCGCCGGCTCCTCCGGCTGTTTCACACCGCCTGGAAACCCCGCCGACCACACCGAAGGCAGAGCGACTAGAGGCCAGTGTGAAAAGGCCGGCCAGTCGCACCATCTCGGAGATTCTCAGGGACCCGTACCCTGTTGTCCCGTCTGCTGGCGGTGATGACGTCAGGACAAGCGACGTCGCGAGTGGCTCTGGTGAGAGCCTGGCCGCCGCGCTTGCGGCGTTCAGGGAGCGGAAGAGAGACGAAGGCGTTTTTCACGAGTGAGTCGTCGAGAAATTTCAGCCCCCCCCAGACTTCTAGATGTGTGTATTTTGTCTCAAAAAGTGCCTACTGCGGACTTTGAATAGCCTGCGTCTTGGAGATTGTCAGTAGTCTTATCCTAAGTCGATAGCGTTCTTCCGTTCTCTGTACAAATGCCTGATGTTGCTCATTGAAACTGCTCACGTTTGGCCTTGTCACTAGACGGGTCGAAGATTGTTACTTGTTTCGATATGCGCTTCTCGCGTCTACAAATTGCAAAGGAGGCGCCTCTACTTTTAGCAGGTAGAACGGCCTTGGTCTTGAGGCTCTCGCCCGCTCAGCAGTTTCGCACGCCGTCTTGATTGAGAGTCGATGACTTCCTCGCTGCAGGATGCCGCTGAAGAACGCACCCCCAAAGACGCTCATGGGGCGCAAGTGCAAGGTGCGGCCTGCTCATTTTTTTAGTAGCTTTTGGAACAGAGTAATCTGCAGTATTTGCAACCTGTGTAAATAGAGCACTGTCAATCAGCGTTTGGTCTGTGCAGCACAACTTGAATGCTGTCAGTGGACACACCATTTTCTTTTGGTACTTGGTCTGCTCGTACTGTTCCAAGATCTCTCTTAGTGACTTGACCACAAGAAGAGTTCCCGTGAAGAAACGGTGACTCTGCCTTGATTGTGCTGGAGTGGCTGTTTTGTAATTTCGCGTTTGCCCTCTGAGAGAAGCTCCTGTGGCCCTTGCCGCTCTTTGTTTGATGCATTTGAGGAGGTCAAACGGGTATGTATGCTCGTAAGAGGAGTCGTAGAAACCCTACAACTCTAAAAGCCAGAACCCCTAGAAAGCTAAAGGACCGGTCAAGTGGCTGCTCACCGGTCGGTTCTTGGTACAGGTGTACTGGCCGATGGACGACACGTTCTATCCGGGGGTGGTCTATCAGTACAACAACCAGACGGGGAAGCACAAGGTAAGATCGTGCTGCACATAAGGTGACGTTGACACGGGAAGCGTTGACGCTCTGTGGTCTTTGTTTGTGCGGTTGTTGATGGTTACAGTGCCATGGTGGTTTGAGAAGGGTATCATGTGGCTAACAGTGCTTCTTAACAGGCAAGATGGGAGGAAGTGATGCTGTCTACTTTTCAGGGTTCGGGGCCCGACACCGTATAAAAAAGACTACGGAAGTTGCTCAAGTCCCAACGTACATCTCCAGCGGCTCTCTCGACGTCAGGCCAATCAGCCCACACAGTCACTGATGTAAAAAGAAACAATCCTTCGACATACATAGAAAGAAAAGAGCCTCTTGACTATCTCCTCGCTATCCCCTCGCAGATTCTGTACGAGGACGGGTACGAGGAGGTCATCCACCTTGCGGACCAGCGCATCCAGATCCAGGTCTTCCCGGAAAGGGACCCCATCCTAGTTACAGACCCGGGCACTGAGGGGGAGGCCGGCCCACGGGCGGCGAATGGGGGCGCGAAGAAGAAACGGAAAAGGGAGCAGTCGAGCGACGGCGGAACGGAAGGACCGGAAGCGGAGCTGAGGCGGAACGGGCTGCCGAGCGAGGGGGACGCCGTCTGGGGGAAGGTCAAAGGTGAGCGGGCCGTGGTGTCAAGCTTCACGATTTGTTTCCCTAACACAAAGGGCAGAAGAACAGGTTGCCGAGAGCGCACTTCTTTCCTAAACTCTCCTCTTTCGGGTGCTTCACATCCAAGATGGGCATACTCCGTGCTAACATCGAGTTTCGGCAAGCCGTGCTGTAGACTCTCAACCAGCTGAATCTGGTAACACGTGTCGACGCCAAACATTGATGCGGTCGGGCGGCCCACCTTTGCGACCCCTGGCTGGCGAGCCCGTGGCTATCCAACTGTCCTACACCTGAAGTGTCGTTCGACGATTACAGAATGTCTCAATTAGCTTTTGATGAAAGTAGCACGCGTCTCCCTCAATACGTCACAGCGGGCCTTTCTGGCTATCTGTAGCAATGCAAGTCCGAAAGGAGCGAGAGTCCTCTAACGATCTTGCAGGTCACGCGCCGTGGCCGTGCTTGGTGATGAACGAAGAGCAGGCGGAGCGCGTGGCGCTCGAGCCGGGCCCCCGCGAGACGGCAGCCACCACCGTTCCCGTCCAGTTCTTTGGAACGTGCGAGGTCGGAAGGTGCGTTGCTGGAGAATGCGAAAGATGACTAGGGATCCTGTGTTTGTCATGATTCTTGAATCGTATGTGAAAGAAGGACGTTTCGGGAGATCTGCTAAAGCGCAACTGCAACTGCTGCGGAAGACTGCCATCACTGAAATTGGGACTTACTAGGTTCGTGTCAACGACCATTTCGACACGTTTTGTTCTTGTTGTACATCTAGTATTAAGCACTCAGGTCGAGCGCTTACTGGATGCCCTGCTCCGTCAAATCAACGGTCGTTAGCAAACTTTGATCCACTTGGAGCAATAACAAAGAGCTGCAGCTGGTAGTCATCTTTGCATCGGGTGGCATCGCTAAATTCTGCTCCCGCGCTTGTCTCCAGGCTGCGCGGCGAGCAGGTGGAGACGTTCCAATCGGGGCTGGACAAGGGGCTTCACAAGAAGCTCAAGGCCGGCAACTTCCTGCAAGCCCTCCAGGAAACGGAAGCGTAAGTAAAGGACTCTATATTTTCAGGCTTTTAGGCTTTTGAACTTTTGGTGTTTTGGGATTTGTAGGAAACTGACAAGTCGTGCCCTCTGCAAGATTTTGCGTTCCTGAAGGTCAACTTGTGCTGAGCTCCTCATTCGCTTGACTAATGTCAATCCCTGGTCCGACCAGCAATGCTCGCTTTCTTTCTTCTCCGCGTCACCCTTGCCTAAGAGCGTTCCTTACCACTGCTCCTCGTCGGTAACCGCTTGTCATTACTAAACCACCCCTATATTTAGCTGCGTTCTATCGTCCTGTGTGCTCATCCAACAAATACCTAGGCACACTGCCTACAGCACGAACTACCCACTCCCTCACTGTCTGCTGGTATGTCTAATGGTAAGCACGAGAATCAGTTCCGTTCCCACGCCTGATTCTGCCAGATATTGACCGGAATCCGGTTCCGTGTAGCTACTTGCGGCACCGCCAGCTGCCCCCCGGCATGCAGGCCATCTTTTCTCCGGCTGACGACTCCAGCAGCGGCGAGGAAGAGCAGCTCCCTCCCAGCCCCCGCAAACCCGCACCCGAACCCGAACCCACCCCAAACCCGAGCCCGAGACCCCCGCCAAAACCCCCCCTAAACCCCCGGTCAAGCCCGCGGCGCCCCCGCCGAGACTGCCGATCCAGTGCCAAGCGCAGCTCACGGTGCACGCGCTTGGGATGATTGTCCAGTCCAAGAACTTCCACACCTCGTCGCATATTTTCCCCGTCGGGTTTCGGTCGACCCGCTTGTTCTTCAGCATGAAAAGTGAGCTGTTAACTCCAAGGGGATCCGTTGGTCTTAGAAGAGGCGAGAGTGCGCATGAAGAGCGTGACAAGAGTCGATGGTTGAAGTAAAGGGACGCTGCTTGACATCGGACGCATCTTCTTCGAGCATCTCATATAAGCTGCAAGGATATCCTATACATTCAGGAACTCTTTACGACACTTGATTTACTTCTTCCTCCTTCACTGCAGTAAGAGAGAAGTCACGTTATTTTAGAGCTGAAAAGGTGCTCGGTCTTTCACGTGGGTTAAGAAGCTAAAAGGCCGGCTAACTTCAGGAGCGTCGATGGAGAAGCTTGCCATGAAGAAAGCAGTAGCACTTGATCGCTCTGCTTATAGCATTTGCAGAAGGATGGTCTGTTCGGCGGTTACTCTATGCTCGGGAGGCCCATCGCAAGCCAAGAACATCAAGATATTGAGGTTACCCGCTTTCTCCGCGTCGCCGTTTCTATGGCTGTTGCATCTGAAATACAACCGTCGGTCTAAGTTGAATCGCCTGGCCCCATGCAGATCCCGAGAGGCGTGTCAGCTACACAATGGAGATCCTAGCGGGGAACAGAAACGGTGCGGCTGCGCCCCTCTTCCGTATCACACCGGAAGACGGCCCGCCAGTGAGTATCTTTTGCCCAACCGGGCACTAGATCTGATTATCTTCTGCTAAGCCGCAACATTTGGCTGGGAAGGATCATGAGTCGTCTGTGTTAAGAGAAGCACCTCGACGTAATCACGTGGGCAATCCAGCGAGCTCGACATTCGCGTATACCTGACAAGCGACTGGCGAGTTGTGCATTGGGTGGCAACGTCCCTCGTGTCTTCCGCATGGGCGGGGCTGGATGATTGCTCTCGCCAGAGGATTGTGTGAAGACACGTATATTGGGTTTCTTGTCAGTTTGTACAGGATTGCCCTCATATCCGGCCAGTGAGCAGTCTCCTCTGATCTTCCTTGAACTGCCTCTCTCCTATTGCAGATGAAGGGGTATGACACGCGCGCGCTGTGGTTGGACATCGCCCAGCAGATTGGCGAGGTTCGGGAGCGGCTAGGCCAGGCGGGGGGCGCACCGTACTTCAAATCTGGGCCGTCCATGTTTGGCTTCTCCGACGTCAAGATCGTGCCTCTCATTGAGGTGGGCCGGCATCCCCTTGCTCTTATTAAAACGGGCCATTCCGAGGTTTGAAAAATCAAGTCTCGCCACAAGAAGCGTCTGCCTACGACTGGTGAATTAGCTTGCAGTGATATTCAGCACCGTCTCTTCTTGAGAAGAGTCAAGAGCTTACAAACAAATCCGCTCGAACCACTCCGGCCGTCTCCCATCTTAGCTGCGGCATGGTGCCTCTGGCTATTGACTGCCGTACCTTGCGATTGCTTGAAGAACAAGCTCAGTGTACGATAAGCCTTGACCTAGTAAAGTCCAAACTAGAGGCTTTCGTGCTCCGCACCCGCACCCACTCTTACCCCCAGCTAGCAAACCCATACCGTCGGAGCACTGTCTTCTTGTTCTCTGAGCTTCTGAATCACTGCGTCAATAAACCTTGGAAAGGCCGTTCTTCGAGCGACGCAACATTACCGTTTGCAGACGTCTGCATATCATTTTTGACGTGAGACTGGCTTTCTGATGTCCTCAGTCCCTCCCAAACGCCCGCGAGTGGTGCACCAACTACGCCGCCTGGCACGACGGACACCCCCCCGCCCACCCGAACACGCCCCTCTCCGCCAAGCCAAAAGCGCCCCCCCTCACAGCGAAGGCGCCTAGCGAGCCGCCCCCCGCGACGTACCAGCCCCTGAACCTGACGTTCCGGCACGACCGGTGTGCCGTGTGCTACATCGAACAGGACTACGACGATAACCAGCTGGTGCAGTGCGACAAGTGCCGTGTCATGGTGAGAATGGGCGCCTGGTCGCGGTGTGAATATGCACTTCTAGTGCTGTGCGAAGGCCCGGAGGTTGTGGGTGGAGATCCTTCAGGGAACGGTGCGAACGGGATCTTCCTTCCGGAGTTGCGGAAGCTCTTCGGGTCGATAGAACAGGTTCTTCTGTTCGCAGTACAAGCAGGCACTTCTGGCTGGAATGTGTACATGTTTATTAGTCTATAGCGCCGATGTGTCCACCTTCTCTTGAAGCGGCAGGCCTTTTTGAGAGACTCTACAAAGAGTTGTACTCCAAAGCAATTCCGCGGGCTCATATAGGCCTAAGACCCAAACCGGTGCTTGTTTTTTCGGCAAAACTCAGGCTCCTCTGGTGGCCAACAATATTCTTTTGTGCAGTGAGTATCTAAGTGTCCTCTGAAATCTTGACCAGCATCAAGCCCTTTATCACAGTGGCAGTTGCTGGACGCTTCTTTCAAAACCAAGCGGGTGTCTTTGCCTCTCATCCTTTCAAAGCCATTGAAAAGCAAGGCCTGATCTTCTTCCAAACCCCAAAACAAACCGCCAGCTGTTTTCGCTTGCCCCCGCAGGTCCACATGCATTGCTACGGCGAGCTGGAGCCCCCGGACGGCGACCTGTGGCTGTGTCAGCTGTGCCAGGAGGACGCCCTCAAGGAGCCCCCGCCCTGCTGCCTGTGCCCTGTCGTGGGGGGCGCCATGAAGCCCACCAATGACGGCCGCTGGGCGCACCTCACGTGCGCCATCTGGATCCCAGGTGGGGTTAGCAACCTAAAAGACGGTCATCAGCTGGGTTCTGATTGCTACGTAGAGTCATTGTTGAAGAAGCATGGCTGTTTGATACGGTATCCAATGAATGCCGCGATGCTTGGACGTTGTTACTGTCTTCTGTTTTATGCTTACGAGAAAGAAGGAAAGAAAGGAAGAAAAGAAAGTGCTGAAGGATGATTGAGACACTGAAAATGAGTAGAGATTCATGGTTGCATTCTTCGTATTGGCACCACCCTGGTCCCTGACCGTTTCCTCCCGTACCACACGCCTGTCGTATCCACTCAGCTGCTACATTGCGCGGAACTTGTCAACGGCGTCATTTTGCCTGGTATTCTCAATTGCACGAATGATTCCCGTCAAAGAGTACGGACAGGGATCGTGGCACTGGTCTCAGCAGTAAGAATTTGGCAAAACAGCTTGCCGTTGCTAGTACGACTTATACATCTGGATCCGAGGGTAGCCCTGACCTTCTCCTCATCTACGGCGAATCAGCCGCCAGTGAAGAGCCACGGAAGTGATGATTTGGCAAGTGGGACGTTTTGACGATAGCTCACATGATGCGTTTGCGTGTGCAGAGACGTTGCTGAAGCCGCATCAGATCGAAAAGGTGGACGCCATCGGAAAGGTGAGGCCCAGACAGCTGCCAAAGTTTGATGGTGCTGCTTCTCTGAGAGGTTCCACATCGTTTTTGTGTGTGTGAGAGAGAAAGAGAACATACGTGAAATCGGCTTGATGGTGTTTCCAAAGAAAGTATACTCTCTGCAGCTTGTCAACAGTGGGCACGGATAATAAAGCATATCTACTGTTTGGATGTTGCAAAGAAGAGAGGTCTTTCCGAGGTTGGTCTCCGCTTTGAGCACACAAAAGACCGTTACCAATCTTCCACGAGACACGAATTTGAGCTATTGACGATGAATCTTCATACTGAGCAGTGCGATTCAAGATTCATAACTCAAGATTAAGATTCGAAAACCCGGTTGAAGCTCAAAGAAACGACAGGAGACGAAATAGCATCTCGCGTCTCGGGATTCACACGAGGCTCTGTTTTTGGGTTGCAGGACCGGTGGAAGCTGCGGTGCTCCATCTGCCGGGTCAAGCACGGGGCCTGCATCCAGTGCGAGGACAAGTCGTGCAAGACCGCGTTCCACCCGCTGTGCGCGCGCGGCAGGGGCCTCTGCATGGAGGTCGTCACCAGCAAAGACGTCCCCGCCACTAGTTACCAACGCAGCCGCGAGCGGGGGAGGACTCCGCTCCGGGGGGGGAAGAAGAGCGGGGAAACGAAGGGGGAGGAAGAGCGTAATAACGAGAAGCGGGCGAATAAGCTAGCGCGGGAGGGTACCGACTCGGAACGAGAGCGACGGACGGAAAGGGGAGCGGCGCAGGCGCAAAACCACGCAACGTCGGCAGGTGCGAAGCTGAGAGGGGATTCCGAAGCTCCAGATGTGGCGGGAGAGTGTTCCGGCGCCGCTGAGCGGGAGGAAGAAGAACACGACGAAGAGGAAGACACGCTGCGGCTGCTGGCGTGGTGTGCGCGGCACAAGCCGCCGGAGGCGGGAAAAGCGGGGCGCGTGCTGGTTAGGGAGAGGCGGGACGCGGCGGGGCCGTCCAAGGTGCGCGCGGAAGACTACGTGCCGCCTGCCAACCCGTCAGGGTGCGCCAGAACAGGTAGGGGGCCCTACGACAGTTCTCCTTTTCCTTCTGCTTTTTCTGGCCCGGATGACGTCGTTTTTCACACATCTCATTTCACAACAGCTGTTTGCCTGCCCCTATCGGTGCACTTGAGGGAAAGCTCCGAAAGTGGACGTTCCTTCTCAGTTCTTACCATTCACTGTCCCGCAGAGCCGTTCGACCCCGCCGCCCGCCGCGGTCAGCGCGCCCCCGAGGCCGTCGCGACCGCGCTCGCGAAGCGCCTCTTCGTGCGCCAAGTCCCGTACGAGATCACCGGCCGCCGTCACGCCGACCGGCGGCCGGCCCCCGGCGCCGGCTCCTCCAAAACCCTCCAAACCCTCGACCGGCGAAAAGCGCACGCGGGGCCGCGCGCGGGGCTCGCGGCCGCGGGAGACGCTCTCGAGGCGGGGCCGGGGCTGCTGGGCGACGGGCCGAAGAGCGCGACGGAGCGGTACATCATGATGAAGACGACGCAGGGGCAGCGGCTCGCGTTCGGCAAGAGCGCGATCCACGGGTGGGGCGTGTTTGCGAAGCAGCGGCACGCGCAGGCCAGCTTCGTGACGGAGTATGCGGGGGAGGTCGTGCGCCAGGCGGTGGCGGACGCGCGCGAGAAGAACCTCTACAACTCCATCGTGGTGAGCGGCGCTTGCCTTTATCCTTGACCCGGCTCGTTGTGCGGTAGCACAGAGAGCAAGAATCTGGGTCGATCTGCGTGTGAAAGCTTCCCTTGCTGCCGACCCTCTGCTCTAGTCCCGGAAGTCGAGGGCTGCTTGAAACCAGAGAAGGCGGGCGTACCTTTGTCCCCAAAGCACAGAAACTGCAGCTTTCGGACATAGAGTCTGCAATATCTGGGAGATGTCAACAAAACGTTTTGAAGACCATCCTTGTCAAACCCCGTAGAAAGGTGTGGACGAACACTCGCGACTTGCGACGTCTCTGCTGAGGTATTATGGACGAGGAACTTGTTTTTGGAGGTCGAAAGAGGAGGGGCGAGCCCGTTTACGTTCCGTCTGCTATCCTACGTCCAAACGGTCGGTGGCGTGCGAGCCCACCACGTTGGCGGCAGCCAAGTTCTTTGTTTGCACAAGGCTACCGCCCTCAAAGCACCGGCCCTTGTCGAGCCTTATGACTGGCTGCTTGCCGCCTCCTCGAAGGAGCTTCCGTGAAATGCTCATTTCACCCCGACCCAGAAACCCGTAATGGTGCCGATCGCATCAAGGAACGGAGTAACAGCGGGCCACCCGAGACAGCAGCAGGGAAGTCTTAGCGAAAGATGGACGAACAGATTGCTGACACGTGTACGTCCCCCAGGGCGCGGGCACGTACATGTTCCGCATCGACGACCAGCGCGTGGTGGACGCGACCAAGGCGGGGTCGCTCGCGCACCTGATCAACCACGCGTGCGAGCCCAACTGCTTCTCGCGCGTCGTGCGCGCGGACGGCGACGAGCACATCGTCATCACCGCCAAGCGGGACATCCTCCCGGGGGAGGAGTTCACCTACGACTACCGGTGGGTGTGCAGCTTTTCCAGCGCTTCCGCGCTTTCGCACTCGTGTCACTGTCGCAAGTAGTACATAGCACTGCACTTGGAAAGTGTTAATAGGCCAATGTACCAAGGCCGTCGTTCTCTACCTCGATTTTTTTGACAGATGACCCGGCAGTCCGGGCGGTCTGACAGCCATAAATGCTACCCTTCGATACTATTTTGGGTTCCCGGTACATGGGCGGCTATGGTTAGGGTAGCCAGGTCGAGGCTTAAACCGTCGGGAAAGCAAAGAGTCCCCGGGGAAGGACAGAACAAAGACCTAACCCGGCGAGTTTACGCGCTTGGCACCCCTACACATTAGAAACCACCAACCTAACCCTACCCTTACCCCGGGTTCTGACCTTTTTCTAACCAACCGCGGCCGCCACCGTCCGGGAAGAAGTGAGCCGTCGATATCCTTTCAGAACGCCACGCGGCGGCCGCTGCATTGCGCGTGAGCTCATCAGAGATGGAATGTTTGTGCCAGTCGTGACACTCGTGGGAGTCCAAACACACAGCTGACAACGGCCTGTTAACAATTTCCAAGTGCAGTGCTTTGACCTTTTTGCGTCACTGTCAGACTGGCCTCTTGAATTGAGATTTTCAGCAGGCAATCATGAGAGGGGTTGCACGCAAGTGGTGGTAAAATGGTGTCTGTGCGTATCTCTCCTTCCATTCTTTTTTTTTGACGGGTCTGAGATGCATTCTTGAACGACTGGCCCTTTGCGGTGCAACCGCCTTGATCAATTGATTGAGACACATGTCGATCAGGGGGCCCTTCTGGTCACCGGCCTTGCGGATGCACTCCACACCATACAGAGCGAATGAACAGGAGAAGCGGCCTGTCAAGCTATCTTTGTTGAGCTCCCCTCAGCACGTACATGTGTATTCCATGGGGGTGAGTCTGAACGCGGTGATCTGCTGCAGGTTCAATTCGAAAGACGAGATTCTGACGTGCAACTGCGGGGCGCCGAGCTGTCGGGGGACAGTCAACTTTTACGATGAAGACGAGGGGGATGAGTATGGGCGGGTTATGGCGCCCGTCTCAGAGATCAAGCCGTGGGATCCAACGAAACCGATGAAGGGCGTTTAGCGCCTTTAGCAACTCTAGCCCCTGCCAATTGGATGAGTAGAGGGATCATCGTAGTTACTCTTGGTGGGTTGGGAGATGCAACTTTTGCTATTTGCAGTGCACGTATCCCCCGATCTAGGGCAACTTTACCCTCTCATTGAATCAGACAGATGATGTTGGCTCCTTATTGATTACCGTGCTCGAGTTTGAGCTAGAGTCAACACAAAGGCTTCGTCAACCCAATCAAACCGAATGCATCAGAGGCAGCCTGGCGGGTGAAGGGCATCAGATGTTGCGCCTCGTCATCGAGGGGATTAATGCCGCATCTTCATGCAGCTTGTACTACAAGCACTGAAACTCGGAGGTCTGCAATGTGAACTGTGGACTCATGCACGCAAAGAACGCCATATACAGGTATATCGTGGGGCCACCCCCATGTGGCGGTGCATGGGCTCGCGCTGACTCAGTGAATGAAATTTTTATTGCAGCTTCGCAGATGGTAACTTCTCATAATTCTTTAACTTCGCGGATCATTGTGCAGTACATATGCCCGTTAGCTTTTGAAACACCATGCATGCCAAACCTTTTACACATGGCCGGGAGCTGAGCCGTATATGTTCAAGTAGTTGTTTGCGATTTGTATATGTACGATGAAAATACCGCGATAATCTCAGATAGTGACCTGACAAAGGCGGGATCGGCGATTTGATGGTAACTTACGGTTTATTAACGCCCTGAGCCACATAGAGCCATCGGGCAAAGTCTGCCGGTGAGACCGGGACGGTACAATGAGTTGACTCTGCAGCTTGCTACGGCTGCAAGTCATGTCCAATGTCGTACTAGCTAGATGGCATGCAAATCACTCTCAATCCAACCTCAAATCTACAAATCGGCGATTTGATGCCAGTAGCTATCGTTGTCGGTAATGACGTGGCTGCGTCCGAGTCATGGTGACAGATACTTCCGGAACCGGGAAGTAACATGTGACCAGAAGTTGTTCTAGAGCTTTGAGGCGTGCCTGCATATACTGCCATGCATGAACACGTGAGTTTCTTTAACCATGATGTTGGGCGGCGGACCATCTGCTTCACCACAGAAGCATTTGAGGCTTACAGCATGAGTAATTTCATAACAAGTGTTACGAACTTCAATACAGACGTTCAGTTTGAAGGTGAGGTGCAAGGCCCCGTTCCATCATGTCACACGACAAGTGTTGACAAGTGCTTTTGCATCAAGAAGTGTAATAGGTTGTGATGTCGTGACTTTTGCACGATAGTTTGGCATGTTGGGACAATTTCCGCTTAATGAAGCGAATGCTGATGCGGCTGCATCATGTTCAATATAAGCTCCACGTCTCAAGATGTTTGTTTCAGCGTAAGGATGAAACTTCTGTCTCTCTCCTGGCTGTCTAACGAATCACCTTTCTGGAAGCCTCGTCTCTCCACACTACAATTTGAGGGCTTATTCAAGGGACCTGGCTGTTACTCTGTTAGTCCTTGATGTTTAGACCACAATGGATTCGTGCATTCTTCGAAGTCTACAAATACGAGTGTCAACTCACTTTTGGAATCTAGCCTGCTACAGACTCTGGCAGGCTGCATAATTTAAACTACAATTAGGCAAGCTGTTGCCTAACGAGGTCGACCGACTGGTCACTCAATCTGCGGCAGTATACCTATCCACTTGTGCCGACCTCCGCAGCTGCAGAGGGGAAGTGGTGCTACCTCACTGTTTGAGACGGGCGCTGTACTGGCTGCTTAAGCATTCACCTGCCCTGCTGCTGCCCATGTTTTTGCACCCTTGACAGCCGTGGATAACACAGGCTGGAACGGGCAACACACAAAGAATAAGCTAGTCTACACAACCCTCAAGCCCTAACTAAATTCCTGCTGGAGGATCTCCATTAGAGAATGCACAAATGCGCACAAGGCTGCCCCCACGACTGCAGGGATGGGCCATTTTCCGGTTAGCAGGTTTTCGGGAGGTTGTTGAACACGTTGTAGATGTTGCCCGTCCTCCACACTCTCGCGTCAGGGAGGGGATAGCCAGTGGTGGTCAGGGTGTTGCCATCAGTGAGGGTGATCTGCAGGTCGACGCCGCCTTTGCCGCTGATGCTTTCAGTGGGCATCCACCAGGTACCCCAGCCTTCGACTCTGGCACCTCTGACAAAGCCACCGTTGCGAGTTATGAAATTGACCCCAGCAATCTCGCCAACACCTCCCATGCGGGAGATGACGACTGCCTTGGCCCACTCGTTGTACTCCTGGGTGCGGACAACAATGGCGTTGTCGGGGTAGTCTGCACAGCAGGATATGCTGTCAGCACCTTATGTCGCATCAAGAAGAATGTTGCAGAAGAATGTTGCAGAAGAATGTCAGGTCTACTCTTTGCAGGCTGTAAGAGATGGGACAGTGCAAGTTTGAATGCCCTTATGATGCTGGATCCAGATCCAAACAGCAATCAAGGCACATTCACGGGATGATCAGGCACAAGGTTCTTGCAGACCCTAAGACCAGAAGAGAAAGCATCTTGCTGGTGTGCCAGGTCACATGGGGGCCGAGCATCCAAGGGTACAGCAGCAACTCACTGGGTGCGCCCATGCAACCGCAGTCCACCCTGGTCCAGGTCCCAGAGAAGATGCCTCCGTGACCGCCATCCCCTGCCCGGCCGTCAGTGAAATAGTTGAAGGAAGGCAGGCACAGGTCAAGGTGATGATTCCTGCCCTGCTGAGAGTCGTCGTCGGTGATGTCAGTGATGACAAAGCCGCGGGCCTTGCCATTGTAGGTCAGCACGCCACATGCGCCGCAGCCACCCATGAAGCCGTAGTTGCCAGAGGCAGCGTGATAGGGGTCTGCAAAAACCAAAGAGGACAGATCAGCCATTGGGGCTGGGGATGTCAAGGGAGCAAGCAGTAGCCCTGAACAAATCGAGTGCACAGGACTGGTGTTTTCTGCAGTATTTTGGATTGTGCGCGGATTCATGCTCAGAATGCTAGCAGATCTGTGGGGCACTGAGGCCCATGTGGCACACAGGGCCACACCATACTCAGGAGCACCTTACTTTGGATGAATGCCAAGAACTGAGCTGAACAACCAAGCTGACCAAGCTTGCAAAGTGCCATGTCACTTACAGAGAGAGGTCTCAACGAAGGGGCCGCCGCCACCGTATGCAGTGCCACCAACGTCATTACCGTATCCGCACTGCCCGTTTCCTGGCAAAAAAACAATGATTTCAGGTTAGTTACTCTTCCAGAATGAAAGTACATTTATGCAGATGAATGAGCCTGAGTGCGCCAATCAGTTCCTGGAATCACATCCATCTAGCACTAATGAATGCCTGCAGGATCCTGCGGTCCAATCTGATAGCCTTCTTGTCAAGAGCTGGGGCCTCCATCTGTGTCCAAACTCGGGACAGAATGGCACAATGCTTTCTTGTGCTCTGCCATACAAAGAATCTACATTGGTAGACTGTTCAAGCATATATTAGCAGCCAAGAAAGGTACTCAACAAAGTTCAATCAATGCGATTCGATGACAGCGCAATAGGAGCAGCTATTAAAGCTCAGATTGGAGCATCAAAGCTCCTCTGAGCAGCTCTCAAATATCAATGAGGCAACTGTGAGCAAGCCTCTTATATCCTTGCAGAGACAGTACCCATACTAGATCGGACTATTGTTGCTAAGTTCCACATTGCAATGAATTCTATGCTGAGTTGGACTCTTCGAGTTAGAATCGCCTCTTGCACAGGAGTCCAGATTGAAGAGCAATGTGTGCAGCACATAGATCTGAGCAGATCCCAGAACGATTTGAGGCAGCACTAGGCTGGAGCAGAGCCTCACCAGTCGTGCAGTCCATGCCGGGCGAATTGTAGAAAGTGACAGTGACGGGTATGCTGTCGCCGAGGCCCATCGCCTTCCTGCGGGGCGCCTCCACGGTTTTGTTGAAAAACTCAAACTTGTGCAGCTGCTCATTATATGTGGCAACAGGCTCGGTGTGAGCGGCCTCGGACTCGACGAAGATGCTGTCCCTGGCAGCAACAGCAGACACCAGGCAGAGGGCCAGGAGGGCAGCGATCTGGAGCTTGGAAGCCATAGTGGACAGAGCAACAAAATACTCTTTCGCGGAGAAGAACTAGGTAATGCGGAGATGGGGCGCGAAGCCAGGCTAAATACCTCTCAGGCGACGAGCGCATTGAACTTGAAGTTGGAACAGACGAAGTGATCGTCCTCGCATTTGAGCACTGCACTCAGCAGTACTGGTGCCAGCAGTGAGCAGTCTGACATTTTGAACAGGCGCACAGGCACCTTTATGCGAAGGTCTTCTACCTACCGTAGATCCATATGCATGTTGACATCGACTCTACCTAGGTACCGGTAGCTACGTGGGTTTTACTAGGTTACCCGTAGGTAGGTACCAAAGTGCCGCGGTCTGCCGTTGTCAGTGTTGATTCTGTACCGACGGCGGACCAGGCGACGGTAGTTACCAGTAGGTACCCACGTCAGCAAATACCGTAGCTAGCTAGGTACCTAGGTACCTATCACCGAATGGTGCTCTGAAGGTACATGCACATTGTACTGGTACTGGAGGTTGCCGTATCTGTTACCTGTGGGTTGAGCCTACCGGTACTACCCGTACCGCCAAGGGAATGTCCCACCTTTTGGTGCGAAAAGTTAATTTCGTTCGTTTTGCAGTTTCACCTGACGCTTTGAGAATTTATTTTACATTTCGCACAAAGCAGATTTTCGCTTTTTTTGCCTAGCTTGCAAAACACTTTTTGAGGTAATATTCTTTGGTTTCGCTTTTCGCAGTTAGGGTCCTATTGCTTGCTAACTGTTCGCACCCACACCCAAAATATTAAAATCAAGGCGATTTACCTTAGGCGGTACGGGGACCGTAGGTACCTACCGTATCACGGTACCTACCTAGCTAGTACGGTACAATAGGTCCGGTACCAACGATCCTGATTCCCTGAAGTTCCCAGCTCGCGGGACATTTCCCTGAAACTTCGGACTTCCCAGGGATCGAATCCCAGCACTGCGACTCGCGAGCCGAGTATTACCATTGGCTCAGGGGCCAGGTTACCCCAGGTTCCTACCTCGTGTGTTGCAACTTGCCACAGTACGTGACTGGCCCGGGGGCGTTGCCGAAAACCGCGGTGCGTACCGTATCGGACAACTTTCATTGCGGAGTGAGCGCGCGGCGAGTACAACCACCAGTGACCAGATGCGAACTGTACGCGGACCTCCCTTCGGCGGTTCGGCCGTGCCCGGGCCACTGTGGGCATGGCCCATGAACGGTGACCGGTAGGTACGAGTAAGGTCATACCGGTAATTTTTGGTTTCAAGATACAAGTTACAACATGATCGGAACCGGGAGGACTCAGAGCCACCTATCACCTAGCCTGAGAAACAAGCTAAACCCGTCAAACAGCCAGACCAAATCCTACCGTATTGATAAACCTCCAACCCCAGTGCCCACCCGTGCCCCGGGCACGGGTGCAATCGACCGTCGATTCTCAACCCATGCGGGTTAAATGCACACAGCTAGGTACTACGAAGGTACAGTACCGGCGCTCGCTGCTAGGTACCTACGTTCAACGTTGTACCTACTATTAAATCGTACTTTCGACAAGCGGACAAACCAGTTTGGGCGCCAAACTCCGCACTCAGATGCGACAAAATTTTCGATTGTGATTGGCTGCGTCCTTGTGATCAAATCTGGGGCGTCAAAGGCGACAACATCCGAGAAATCCGGCGATCTACTTCACATTCCGGGGCGCGGCCCGCGCGGGCCGCTAGCGACTAACTGTTATCTGCGTCACTCACAGGATACCGTAGTCCAACGTGATCATTCCGAACGGAGTTTCCAAGTAATATTTTCCAACAATCCGACCAGGAATGCGGAATTGATTATGCCGATTCCGACCAGAATCCGAATGCCCTATGTTCATACTTGAAGACGCATTTTAGGGCAGATTTGGGCAGATTTTTGCCTTCCGAGGCCCAATTTAGAAATATTTAACCTTTCCGAATTTCTACGTTCCGAACGGGAAACCTGAATTTGTGACTTTCCGAATGCAAATAATTATTTATTTATTCGGATTATTACCTTGGACTACGGTATCCTTCAGGACTGCTGATCCAATCACCGAGGCAGTCGGGAATCAGCTCACAGGATATCCTTCAGGCTTCAGGACCGACTGCTGATCCAATCATCGAGGCAGTCGGGAATCACCTAGGACTAGGTACGGTAGGTATTATAAATACCAACTTTGAACTGAGATTCTGACGGTCACGGGGGTATCCTGACTGGCATATCCCAAAGTGACTGCTGGGAGTGCAATCGCCGCACTCGAATTACCTACTGGGGTTTGAAAGCGACGGATCGAAAAAAAACGGAAGTGTAGATATCTTCGGAGCTGACTCTAGATGACGAGCGCAGAATATCGACTAAGCGTACCGAACCGCGTCGAACTTTGAAACTGCTCTCGTGCGATTGCGACAGGGCAAGAACAAAGGAATCTGCCACGTGTAAGGGATGACGGTCGTCGATATCGGTTCCAGGATTTACGGCCGTACACTGCCGAAGACTTTTATTATATAGATTTGGAAGATTCCGTAAACGTACGCGCTCTTTTTAGCCCAGTGGGCAAAGAGTTTGGTCGGACGGCTCGAGCCCCGAGGTCCAGGGTTCGAGTCCTGGCAGGAACGTCAGTTTTTCGGAACTCAACTCCTAAAAGGGATGTCGTGGACACGTCGAATTCTTATGTTCTTGCCTGTCGTGAACCATCGCGAGACAGCTTCGATGCAATTTGTCGAAAGCGTTACATGCGTTACATATATACATGTCAGTCTATATGATTATTCGAT
>DF237683.1:0-39003 GCA_000708835.1 Klebsormidium nitens | reverse complement strand
TTGCCAAGTACGGTACGTGGCTTTTGATGGAGTTCCAGATTCCAGGGTCTAACCGACCACTATTAGGTACCTAGTACTCTCGAGTGTCAACACTGGCAACACTGCCACTCAACAGTGAACACATGTGCCTGGACCGAGTCCCCAGGCCCGGATCAAAGGCCTTGACAGTTCCGACCGGAGGGGCAGTTTTATAGAGTCAGGCCAGTCATGACTCAGAACCCGGGGATTCCAGCGGCCCCCCTCCGGTCGGAACTGTCAAGGCAGGGACCTTTGATCCGGGCCTGAGGCTGGGGACTCGGTCCAGGCACGTGTGTTCACTGTTGAGAGTACTAATAGTGGTCGGCTAGACCCTGGAATCTGGAACTCCATAAAAGGCGGGCGCCGAACTTCTGTATTCGCCAGGTTTCTATTTAATGATGGGCACTCGAGGTTCGATCAAGGCGGCCTCAGGCTCAAGAGTCACGGCTGACTTCCTGAGCCGCAGCAGGTTCATTGGCAGCTTGTGGCAGCTTGGCAGTGGCGATTCGTTGGGGGACGGAGGCCCAAGGGCTGGCTTTGAGCTGCGGGCCGGGTGAGGCAGTATTAGACAGTACGAGGTGGACAGGTCCGCTTCTTGCAGACGTCAGGCGCGCAATGGTCGCCGTCCGTCAGATGGGCGTTTTGCTTCGCCTGGTGAATTCTGCGGTGTTCTTGGCTTTGGACGTCGCTGATGTCGTCCTAGGGTGGCTGCTCCGGTGGCTTGATGCCTTTTTGCTGCCTTCATGTGCGGACACATCATGCCGCTGCAAACAGGCCTCGCACCAGGCGGGGCAGGCGGTGCTCTACCGCTCGCAGGGGCAAGACTGCGGCTGCTGGGGGCTCAAGTCGGAAGTTGGTGAGGCACCCTTTCCCCATCATTCCAAGCTGTGCGAAGATAACATTTGTTAGATCCAAATGGTCTCTGTGGCATCGCACACCTGCATCATCAAGACTCCTCGAGGTGGCCTTCTGTCGCAAACCCCCCCCCGGTGTGAGACCAGGCCAACATTTCAGTTGCGTGAGGCTGCCCCTGTCTGCAGGTGGCCTTGCCCTCTCTGCTCCTGGTGCGTCCGGGCGCCCCTTGGTTCGCGAAGGCAGCCAGTACATCGTGGATCAGCGCAGCGCTCGCCAGGAGGGGGGCTACCCCATTCGCTGGACGGACTGCCGCTGCAAGGCCTGCCGGGCGGCGCACGAAGGCCACCAAAAAGCAGGGCACCTCTTTGTGCGAGTAGAGGGGGCGCACGACGTCCCCCCAGTGGGCGCGGACGTCATCTTTTTGCACGGCAATCTGAGCAGCTCCAACTTCTGGGGGGACTCGGTGCTCCCGCAGCTGTCTCCCGAGTTCCTTTCCCGGCACCGCGTACTGCTGCCGGACCTCTTGGGGCTTGGGCGCAGCCCTCGGCCGCACGCGTGCCTCTATACTATTGGTGAGGGTCCACGCGACTGGGAATCCAACATGGGTCCGTGGAATTGTTTGAACTTTAACAAGTTCCCCCTCGACGTGCCGTACATCTTTGACAAAGACCATTTTTGTCATTTGTGGCTAAAGGATCTTGGTTCCAGCTGGAGTTAAGCGTCTGTCCTGCACGGGCCAAACGTTCGGTGGCGTGCTTGGCAGGCGAGCACTTGGCGGCGCTGGAGCGGTCGGTGCTGGCTGCGCAGGGGGTGGGCCAGTTCCACCTGGTGGGCCACTCCATGGGCACCCTGCTCTGCTTGGCGCTGGCTGCCAAGTACCCACACCGCGTGCGCTCCATCACCCTGTTTGCGCCCGTCTACATCACGCCGCAGCAGGACATTCCCGTCTGTGAGGTGAGGGTACCAGCCAAGCCAGCTAGGGACATTACTTTTGATTTAGAATGAGATGTCAAGAGCTATCAGGGAGGAACATCCAAGCGTTACTGAAGTTACTCGATATTTTGAAGCGGACTGCTAGTGACCTCAATAGGAAGCAATCCTGCAACCTCTTGCTCCTGCACCTTTGTTCGCTGTGCAGATGTTGCTTTCGATACCTGGCTGCGCTGAGCACGTTTGTGCCCCTTATCCAGGCGTTGATGAAGCAGTGGGCGCCTAAGGCTGCCTGGCCCCCCAAGGTGAGCCCCTCCGACCCTGTCTCTCTGTGTGACTTCGACATCAAGCTCTGCTTCTGAGCCCCGTCCCGCTCCGCTTCTATGAAAGTTCTTGAGCTCAACACTTGACTGCACAACGTTTTCGGGGTCCCTGCTCTCGATCAAAACCCCTGGTCTGCCCTTCCTGATATACCCATCCCGGAATGCAGGATTTCGCCTTGTCGTTCATCTGCCACTACTACCACCTGAGCCGTGCCTTTTGCTTCGGGCTGTGCGCCCACCACCGGTTCTGGGAGCCCCCCCTTACCGCCCTCCTGCAGGCCCTCTGGCCCCGCAGGTCAGCTACAGCGATCAATGGACCACCACACCGACCGTCCTTAATCGCTGCTTGCCATACTGTTATTATCCAGTCTGACCCGATCATATTGCTTGTCTGTATACAGCTTCAATGTATCGGTTGCTCACTTCGTGCAGGCCGAAATTTTGGATGAATGACAGACGTCTCAATTGCTGCCAGTGCTTGGTCACCTGTTGACGCCTGTGCATGGTGTGCAGGTTCCCGTCCAGCCTGATCGTCGACTTCATGCAACATTCGCACGAGTCAGCGTGGCACATGTTCCACAACACCATCCGGTGAGCGCAGCCAACCAGCTTTGATAGTCGGGAAAGCAGGCCCGGTTCAGCTCTTGCAACTGGCTAAGATGTTGTAATGGTGTGCAAGAAAGGGGATTGCTGACCGGCCCCCTTAACAATCTGTTGTGGCCCTCTTTTAATAGCCGTTGCTCCCACCCTTCAAATCTCCGGTTCTCGGTTGACCGTTCGTTAGTTGGTGTCCTTTAGTCGGTGGCAGTGCACCGTTCTAACGCGCTGCAACTGTTCCGGCAGCGGCGGCGCGCACGTCCTGGAGCCGGCCCTGGAATGTCTGCGGTGCGCGGGGGTGCCGATTTCGGTGGTGCACGGCCGCCATGACATTGTGTGCCCGTATGAGTCGGGCGAGGCCATGCAGGCGCGCTTCGGGAACGTGCGCTTCAAGGGCCTCCCTGATGCCAACCACGTGACTGTGGTCATGGGCAGGGAGGCGCAGGCCGCCAGGGAGGTGGAGGCGCAAGTCGGACGAGCGGAGAAGCAAGCGCGCTGATACGCGGGATATTCGATCTCGCTTCTCTGTTGGGTTGGGTTGCGGAGTTGGATGCCATAGAAACCATCCCATGGTTGCAAACATTCTTTGATTTGATCATTGCTGTAACGGCCACAAGCGGCGGTCGTACAACAGGGACCAGAATCAGTTGAGTTGCCGACTGCTAGATTGGACGGCTCCGCTCCTAGAAACGGCCCACAGCGTAGCTCGTGTAGAACAGGTACGCCGGGCGTGTATTGGGGAAGGAACTCAGTCCATGCGGTCAGAAAACCAACGCATAGATTGGACGACTGGGTTCGATTATAAACAAAGACGGTAGCTGACACTATAGTACTTGATCACTTGACAGCATATAACCGTACATGCAGCAGAGCAGACCCCTGGCTTGAAGTCGAATAGTTCAATGTCCACAAGAACCACTTTGGACGAACGTAATGGAAGGGCCTTTTACTTGAACGAATTAGCTCATCAGTGAGATTGCCAGTTGCACATGCATGTTCACACGTTGTGCATTGCAAGTGCATGGGCGGCTGAAATACGCTCGTGCAGGTAGTTGAGCATGGAACAGGCCCGGCCACGGGCAGCACGTACCAACGATCGACAATGATGGATGACGAACCGTGTTAGGATTCTCAAGTCGATGTGCTAGCTAGTCTTAGTTTACGGGTCGTCGGATGTCGCATGTTCTATAATTATATTATCGGGCGCAGCGTGCCAATTTGAGGTCATGGCGAGAGTCCGTTATAAGCACGGCATCCTTAATTGATACATGTAACAGGCGGCGCACCCCCGCTCTAGTGTATAGCTAGGTTACACTTGATATGTGCACATTGTAGGCCGGGCGCATGCAAGCTGCGCGCAACTTACCGCACGCATTCACATGAGCCAAAGGTGCATGGAGAGGTGGAATGAATCGCTAATCTCAAAGGTTTACCGTAAGCAGGTTATATCGGAACCTAGTTACAGCGCGCATCGCCATGCAAATGAGATCCAGTTGCTCGCAGACTGTTAAATCTGTCGGCCGTCGTCGGCTGGCCCACATTGGCCTGGTTCACGGTTCTGGTTCCAACCATGCGCATTGCTCGTGAGGTTCTGCATGAGTGTGCGGCGCGCCTTGGAACGGCCCGTTCCATACACCCCCGCTGGCCTTACAACTCGACATGAGGTCTTGTGGTTTGGCACGAGAACCGTCTGCACTTGGAGCGGGGTTCCAACACGGCTGGCGGACGTGGTAGCAACCAATCGATGTTGTGCAAAGATGCTGACTGCGTTCACCAATCGACCACAATCCTAAGTCGTACTTTCGTCTCGAAGCTGGTTCAGCAGGTGCTCCATACTTTTCAGTTGTCTGGTGGTTGCGGCAAGATCCGTTTGAAGAGTGGTGATCGTTGCGTCCTTGCGAGAGACGGTTTCCCTTACCCGATCCTCCAAGTCCTCAAGATCTTGGCTCTGGAAAACCAAACAGCTCAATTCAGCATGCGGCGACGGAGTTGAATAATGCATGAAGGGTGCATACTTTGATGCTTTGCCGTCTGATAACGTCAAGTGGCAAAAGAAGCTGTCGGCCCGGTGAAGTGAACCCACGCAGGCATCGTTTCTAGAGCTACGAAGCAGCCGAATGTTACTTTGTGTGGACAGGAAGAGCAGTGTGCTCATATGGAGTACCTTGCTGTTGATTCCATGTTGCGAGGACGCCTACCTTTTGTTTCCTATATTGATCGATCTCGGCCTGGTGCGTTATTCGCAGCTGGTCGAGGTCGGCCTGGTGGGCTGCGGCAGCAGTCGTCAAGGCAGCCCCTGGAAGGAAGTGGTAGCAACCTCTGAAAACTAGAAGCGAGCGAGAGTCCACAAAAACCCGGAAAGGGGGGGGCGAACTTCTATACTGCAACGAACAGTATGATCGAACACCAGGCATACACTAAGGGCAGGCACTTTGCTGGTCGAGCAGCACGAGCTCACGCGAGTCTTGCAGCTGCTGTTGCAGCCCCGCAGTCTGCCGCCGGTGCTTGACTGCAGCAGCCTCGTACTCGACCTTCTGCACGATGTGCGGCACCGCTCAGACAGGCGTTGAGACGAAGATTAGCAGTGTCAGAAAAGGCTTGCAGCCGAGCTTTCACTATACAGATCCTTGGAAACAGTGGGAAACGTTACAAGATATAGTAGAGGGATAGCATCGTAGAACAGGTTCGTATTGCTGAAACCGAGTCTGGTCGTTCCATCGAACAAGAAGGTCTCGTATCAGTGCCGACGTGTTACCACGAAAGCTTCATAATTCACTCCAGCGAAGTGCAGCACTGTTATTTCAAAGTGGTCTATTAGCCCTCGACTTCTGAGAGGCAGGAGGCCTTGGCAACCATACCCAGTGTGACTCCCCTTGCCGGGCCTCCTCCGCTGTCCTGGTCAGCTGCTCCACGCTCGCCTGCAGCTCCTCTAGCCGGGCCTGCCGCTTGATCGTCTCCTGAAGCTGGGCCGCATGCCGCTGCTTCCACTCTGCCTCCGCTTGCAACACCTGGCGCACAGCACGAGCATCAATAGGCAAGTGACCCAATTGAGCAAGGGGCCCTGTTGGAGCATGTTGATCATCTATGCTGTCAACTTTCTAGGAACAGGCAAATCACAGCAATCCGAAATGTTGCCAGGGTGCGAATGGCCTTCTCCAACGTCTTCTACCTCTTTGCAAGCAGCCAGGCTCTTTGCTTTGACCAGCGCCAGCTTGTCTTCCAGCTCTTTCCTGTGCTCCTGCTCCCGCTCTTCTTGTTGGCGCTGCCAGGCTTCCCTCTCTGCCCTCTGCCTCGCAGCAAGTTCATCAACCTGTAGACCGTCAGGTGTAGTTGGGCCTTTCAAAATTCAACAAGGCTCTCAAATTGCCGCTAGCAGATGCATCTGTTGCGCTGTTCTTTCAAGAGCAACTTAAAAGACAATCTAACAATTCTTTGAAGGCGAGATGGTGATTGGAAGTTTGCTTTTATCTGCCCTAGATTGTCTGTATGCTGCCGTCAGCATTGACCTGCCCTCTCCCTGTCCTCCAAGCTGACCTCCCGCTGATGCACCAGCGCCATCTGTGTCGCTGCCTCCTTGCTGCTCTTCTCCAGCCGCTCCAGCTTGCCCACCAGGCTGTTCACCCGGGCCGCCGCTGCCAGCTTCTCCTTGTCTACCTCCGCTCGTTGAGCTGCCAGGCGCCGCATGGCATCATGCAGCTTACCCTCCCAGGACTGCAGTAGGCAGCATTGCATTCGCATGTCAGCTGCAATTTATGCATCGATGCGCAATCAATACAGCTGCAAGATGCTCGAATATTGCATCATAGTCGGAAGTCCCCCGTCTGCTTGTCACTCTTGCACAGTTGTTGGCTTACCTTGACTTCTTGCTGATGCAGCAGGTTGAGCTGGTTAACCTGTGGCCAATCCTGCTTTGACAGGGCCGTCTCATCTGCTTTTGAGACCTTACGTTGCTCGAACTTAAGATTTGCAACTCGTTCACGAAGACAGTGGTAATCTGCGAGGTCAGAGGAGCCATCCATAGTCGGGGCGAAACGGATTATCCAACTCTGGTGACCGGCAAGCAAGTTGGACGCAAAGGATCTCACAGATTGGCAGCGCCCTGGGATCTGGCTAGGTACGTTTTTCAAAGATCAGGGCCCTTTTAATGCCCCATGCAATGCCAACATTATTATTGGCAAGAGCCAGGGATCCGCTTTCCATTATATACAACCTTTGCAAGAGAAGTTGGATTAGGGTTTCGTTGTTGGACCAACCATTCCTCTATGCAGCGCCAATTCTCGAGCTCCTCTCCTGATCCAATCAACGAACATGGGACGCCCTCGAGTATGTGGAATCTGGCTTATCAGATCGACGGCAGACGTGAGCTCTCGCTACCAGGATGCATCGGAGTCCGTGGATGAACCTGCCCTTCTCTGCAGACCGGACGAGGAGGAAGGAGAAAAGCGGAGAGGAAGTTGTCCTTTTCCTCTCCGGTGCATGAGCAGCGCTCAAGATTTGAGGGCTCCCTTTGCGCATGATGGCCGACCGAGAGAGGTACATGCAGGGGGAGCCTGAACCAGATGAGAGGCACGGGGCATTTCATGTGCAAGGAGAGGGGCAGCACGGGGGCAGCCACGAGCATTATCAAGCGTCTGACCAGGAAGGGCGGGGCTGGTCAGAAAGGGTGGACCAGGAAGAGGATGACAGGAGCCGCCATGAAGAGTTGGACATGGAGGTGGAGCTCCGGGGTGAGGAGGTCCCCGTCCATGAGGAAGACGAGGAGGAGGGTGAGGACGCCCGGAGACACCAGCAGGCGACGCATATGGGGCTGGCCGGGCACCAGGGGTACCTACAGGTGCCAATGCAGTACCGGCGAGATGGAGCGCTGGAGGAGGAGGAACAGCAGCGGCTGGAGGAGCAGCAGCGGGGGCAGCTGCTGCAATATACCGCGTTGGGGGGGACAATTCTGGACAGTCACAGCTTGAACCTGGCCCTGGCACAGCAGCAGCTAGCGCACCAGCAGCTGGCGCAGCAACAGCTCGCACAGCAGCAACTAGCACAGCAGCAACTGGCACAGCAGCAACTGGTGCACCAACACTTGGCACACCAGCAGATGGCTGTTGCGGGGCCAGGGATGCAACATGGAGAGGCCATCCCTCTGATGGGGATGGGGAAGCAGTCAAAGAAGAGGCGCAAGCTGAAGCGGCTTGAGATAGACCTGGACCCCATCTGTGAGTGCTTATAGTGTGTGTTGAGAGTCCTTGCAGAATACAATATATGGAAAACCAAAGGTGCATGGAGGCAGAAAGAGGTATCATAATCAGTTCCTTGTACCAAGTCGACCAGCATCAGTTGAAAGGTCCCGCCATTCTCTTGCTTGAGAAGGACAATGATGGCAAGGACTGTGGCAATCGTACCTCCAGGAAAAGAAAGGTGGTCCTCCTCCGATATCTTGTCTGACATGCTGAGGAACAAAGTCAAGGGCAGACTTCTGAGAAGCTTTTGTTCCCTTATGGCAATGCACACCTCATGCTTCGTTTTCTTCATCATACAGCCTACCAGAAGCTGATGAAGCTTGTGAACGACCAGTTTGAAGGCAGCGTGGAGCGCTTCCTAAGCGCAAGCCTGGCCCATGTGGAGCTGCCAGAGAAGCCTGGCAAGAAGGACCCCTACAGTGCGTCACGCAAGCCAGCTTTGACCAAGTGGAAGCGACTCAGGTGCGCGAACTGGATACTGGCGCCAGCTTTCTCCGCCTCTCTAACATTGAGAGATCTCTTTCTGCTAGGCCCCTTTCCCCTGTTCCCCCTGCTTGCAGTCTGCAACTTTGTCACCTTGAGAGAGGGGCAACTTTCCAATGGTTGTCAAGCATTTTGTGCCAGCCCTGTCTTGCATTGTAAGACGGCTTCCTCTCCCTTCCCAGGTTTGAGCACCTGCGTGGTGGCGACTCGCACGAGCTTTCCCTGGCTCACCGCAGCCTGCTGGAGACCCTGGAGGCATCAGGGCAGCAGCACTACCCCCTGGATATCACCCCCCAACTGCGAGACATCCCGTGGGAAGACCTCACAATCCCGCAACTCGAGAAGGTTAGACACCACTTACCTAGAAGATAAAGCTCACTGCTTGTATCCCACACTCAAGGTTTTCTCTGCAATGACTCTGCCTAGTGTGCGAGCAAGCAACTGGGAGTATGCGCACAGATTCACGCGGGCCTCAACAGTTGCTTGCATGAAGCTGTGCATCGCGTTCTGTGCAGATGCTGGACGAGGTGAAGCGCATGTTGATCATGACTGAGAAGGTGCACAGTTGCACCTATCCCGACTGCGGCAGAACGTTTGCCACCCCTGGCAACCTGCGCGACCACGAGAACGAGCACAGGTGACACCCTGCACCATCCGTCTTTGTGTGCATGCGCTTATCAAGGGCTATGCCCTAGCAGGATCTGTGCTTGCTGCTGGATACGAATCACATTGTTCTTTCCAGATTTGAGAAAAGAAACGTTCAAGTCCGGCCGGGAATACATCTCCGTCCTTTGCGACATGCTCTCACTCTTGACCAGATTCAGTACGCTGTGACATGCTGCCACCTTCAGAGCTTTGGCTATCCATGGCACTTATTGAAAACTGGCCTCTGATGTTGCTTTGCCCTCATCCTTGGTGGTCTGCATGCAGGGGCCACCGGCCTTACCAGTGCCCCTTCGAGGGGTGTGGCATGGCCTTCAGCAGCAAGACGGTCATGTGCCGCCACGTCAAGAAGCACGAGCGGGCCCACATCTGCCCTTACGAGGGCTGCGGGAAGCGCTTTGCTTTCCGCGAGCGCCTCATCACCCACCAGAAGATCCACAGCGACGAGCGACCTCTGCACTGCCCCTGGGAGGGCTGCGACAAGACCTTCAAGTGGGCCAACTCGCTGCACGGCCACATGCGCACGCACACGGGCGAGAAGCCCTTCCAATGCACGTAAGTCAGGCGCTCTTATCCTTTGTCAAAGATATGCACATGCACAGATTGGTGTTTGTGCAGTGATGTTCCTTGCAATCAGAGTGCTTGGTGCCTCTTTAAAGCTCCTTACCTGCGTCACTTTCTTTCAACAGGTGGCCGAACTGCGGCCGTCAGTTTGGATACAAGGTGGACCTAACACGGCATGAACGCACGCACTACGGCCAGCCAGCAAGGCGCGCTGTCGAAGTTCCTCATGGCGGAATATGAGGAGGAGAAGAGGCTTGTTGGAACTTGTAGTGACCGATTGTCCTCGTGTAAGCTACGTTTTTGATGCTATACAAGTCTGAGGGACCGGGCGGTGTTGTAGCATGCTACTGAAGCTGCTGTACAAAGGCTGCAATACCGAACCGAGTCTCCAACAGAGTCTTTGCCTTTCTAAGCGGTCTTTTTGTGAAGCTTGTTGTTGTTGATTTGGTGACGGGTCATTCCGCATGACAGCAGGGCGCTCTTTGTGGAACAATAGTCAGACGAAGTTGCCCTACAAACGCCATGAGGGTAGGTCCATTCCGCAACGCCGGTCGAAGTCCAGTACCTGATGTTGATTGCGACCGAAGTCATACATGCATGATGTCCAGGCCAACATCTTAATCCAGCATGATGGGATCACCCATGATCGAACAATATCAAGTATTAATGTCACTTCAAAGCCGTCAATGTGATCTTTGATTACAGAGCTGAGATTGCACCATCGAACTCCCACATGGCATGCATATAATGACCATGGTGTCATGGTTTACGATGGTCTCTTTTCTCGAGTTCGTCATTCAATAACACATGCCATTGCACCTGTCGATTTCGATGACGTATATATATCCTGATTCTACGACCAGGCTCGCGGTGCATGAGAATCGACCACGATTAGTCGCGGCGCACAGCTAGTGAAGTAGCACCAATCGTACAGTGAAAGGTCCAATCTGCATCTAGGCAATTGTACCAGAATTGCCGCACATTTGTCGCAAACATATTGATGAGTTGACTTTCGAAGGATTATATGAATGCATGGGCTGAGTTTGGTTCATGTGCTATTACCTGGAACATTGTCACTGCGACTGCCAATCGGATCTTTAGGTACAATCTACTTACATATATATATCTGTTTTTAGAAAAAAATTTAAGCCAAATTACTGTTAAGATGACAAACGCACAACTATCAAAGTGACAACAATCCTATTTACAGTGTTTACCAACACAAGCAGAATATATACAAGTCCTTTTAGACACCATAGCTTGCATGACTGAATCTGCCGACGGCTACCTAGTAGCTGTCCTCTTCTAGACTATACCGAGTGAGGTAAAATTGCAGGGCGTTGGTCACCAGCTGACCACAGAAAGGTGAAGATGAGTGTGAGAAGAAGCATGTACAATCCACGATGTAGGGAATCTGCACGCAGTCAACAAACCAGGTAGAGCCTGCATACTGCGTCGTCTGAACCAGGTAGAGCTGGCTCACAGCGCGTCTCGGCATGGCGCGGATGTGAGTACAGGGTGGGGCTTACCTCTTTCATGGACTTGTTCAGGGCCTCCCCCTGATAAGACACCACGAAGTCGTCCAGGGCAACCAGGCCCTGCACCAGGGAGCGCTGGTGAGCGGTTTGTTCTTGCTTGCCAGATTATGCACACAAGGTGCGCTGGAAGCGACTCACCGGCAAACAAACATGGTCTAAGACTTTGATTATATCTTGAAGCTTTGTTCTTACCTCAGTATGGATGTCAGCTGACTTGATCACAACACTGATGTCTGTAAGCACCTTGACGATTTCGAGGAGGAGTCCTGGTCGGTCTGGAGTCTCGACATGGATGCATGAGCTTGTGGCATCCACGGGCGACACAGTTATGGACGTGGGAATCTGAATTGCCTGAGGGCTGGGCAGCCCCATAGCAAGCTTGGCACTCGACTCCTGCAGAGCCAAACGACCTTTGCTTGAGTAAGGGGAATGCTTTAACCTGACCACCGAATCCACTTGCCCGTATAGGAAATGTAAGTTTGGGACAGCGACACTGACCTCCTCAGTGAGGGGCCGTCAACTTTCAAACCTTGAACCCAAGCGGCACAATTCCTCAAGAGATTTGTAGCTACTTGGCTACTTTTTCTCTGTGCCTGGATGGGGGCTGTCCTGTCCCAGATGTTTAGCGAGACCTGAAGACTTGCACAAGGAAGAACCAAGCAGATGACCGGACGAGGGGCTGTCAAGGTACCTCACAGACACAAGAGGCAACTCTTAATAGATGGTGGTAATTGCAGGCAATGGGATCATTGTACCATTTCGACTACATCGTGCACCGTTCAGCAGATTGACCCAGCCAGCTTATTGACTTCAGTTGTTGGCTTGCGGTGTCTTACAGGATGGTACTGCAGGAGGTTCTCAATGACTGTCAGCCGGATCGCCTCCACCAGCTCGGGGTCCGTCACCTTGCCACCGTCCCTGTGCACCGGGGCATCAAGATAGTTCTGAACATTGCTTTCAAGCCTCACTGTTGAACGATCCCTGATGCAATTGTCAAGGGTCTTCTTCTGCTGGAGGATGCTGGCCTAGCTCAATGCCTTTGTAGAAAGAAAGACAAGGCAGCTCCCGATGAAATTGACATCGAGGAGAGGTGAAAGCGCTACCGAAGGTGCAAACCAGAGGACGGAGGGAGAGCTGCGCTGCTGTCTCACTTGTTGGTGATCTCAAACTTGTTCCAGCCAACGCGCTCCACGGTGCTCACTTTGGCCTTCACCACATTCACCCCAAGCTCACGGAGAGCCTTCATCTGTGACAGCCAATTAGCAGCATCAGATCGGCCCACATAGATCTAGGAACAATTGTTCCATTGCCTCTCACACCACTCTACCTGACTCTCTTCTAGCTGAGCAGCTTAGCAAGACCAGCGGTACAATCTATAGGCCTGGCACATGACTCACCGTGTCCAGTAGGGCCCCCAAACGATCGCCAAACTTCAATTCCACAACCGTGACATCCTCCTTTTGATCTTGGTCCAGGTTGATGAATGGTGTAGGGAGCACTGCCGGCTCCCCTGCCGACTCCTGCAAGACAAGAGACGTAAGAATGCCTGCAATCCTCTTTGACGGCAGACACCCATATGAAAACATGACCCCATTTGCAGGGTAGCTCAGCTAATCTGTCTATGTACAAGGGGCAACAGCCGTTGAACTTGAAACTTCTGGGCTAGACTAGATCAAAGTGGGTAAATTGCCCAGCTGCCTGCACCTAGCTATGAGTTGAGCGCCCCAGCTCAGTGGATCTGCACTCACCGCTACTGGCGTGCCCTTGCAAGCGATGGAATACCGACCATTTGTGAATCTCTGCCTGCACATGAGGGCTTTGATGCATTGTTTGAAGAAGATCGCAACCAGAGAAACTCGCACATGGATAACAAATCATTTAGAAAGGTTGCATCATCGATCAAAAGCAGATTAGGCTACAATGGCTCTCTCGAAAGAATTGGCATGAAGTCATGGCTCACAATGGCTTGATGTGGTGGCTGGGCCAGGTGGATCCCGCTTCGGACGTACGGCGCGTCAGATGTGACAATGCAGCAGTGTTTGGACCACTAGCTGGTGGCCACTTCTTCCACGGGGTTGGTAAGGTGAGCGGTTCGCCAGATGCTTGCGGTCCAGATGTGCAGAGGAGGCAGCCAGCGGCACGCCAAGTGAAGTTATTCAGCACCAAATGACAAGCCATCCCTCACTATCAAGGGCGCCAACGTTTCTTGATCAAAATTTTAAATGTGTGCTCTGCTCATGGTTTTCAACTTGCATAAAGAGCTCTAGCTAGCGCTAGCTATCAGCTACTAGTACTACCCAGTGACCTCTGGAGAGACTGAGTCAGAGCAGGGGGACCAGTCGAGAGGTACCGCCATGGCAGTCAGAGGTTCTGCACCGCTAAAACCTCCAAATTAATTCAGACAATTATTCAAAATGCAGTACGCGTATCCTTTTTGAAGTCAAATTATTACAATCTAGGTAAGTTATACCGTCTTTATTGTTGGGCTGACTGTATTGACAGTTTTGTAGAGTTGGATTCCTACGGAAATTGCTAATATCAAAAGTTAGACGACGTTTGTCCGATAAGTCAGTCGCGGCCCAGTTATTTTTTGGAGGCCAGACGCAACCGCACTGGACCCAGCTGCTGGCTGGCATCCTGCTTTTTCGGTTTCATTGAACAAGCTTCTTGGAGAGATCAGGCTTGGAAACTTGGAAGTTGGAGCGAGGGGAGGCCCTCGAGCAGGACAGCCACCGAGGCATGGCCGCCACCTCGTGTGCCCGTGCCGGCGGTTTGCTATCAGGGCCCAGCATTTCAAGCAGATGGGGCCACATGGCGGACACGCAAAGGGATACACTGCCAACTGGAAGCAGGTATGTAGAAGGGGGGCATGTTCACCCCCAATGCTGATGAATTCCCTAGATTTGACAATTAGCAATTGTCATCGTACATAGGTTTGTGTTTGACACTTGGCTTGAATGGTATCGAAAATCGATGCCTCCCATGACCCTTGTAAGTATACTTAAAAAACACAGGGCATTGTAACAGCTGCCGGGTTGTGCGGGCCAGAAAAAGTGCAGGCCTTAGCAAGTTGCACAGTCCGCGAGTTACCCTTGTGTCTGGATATTCTGAATGCTGGACAGAATGCACCACCACCTATCGTACACCGTGGAGACGCTAGCTGGCCTTTGTGCCCTGTGGCGGCGCTGGTCTCTGACTTGCACCTGGCTGGAGAGTAGCCACACCGTCAAACTCACAGGGCAAACCTCATTCTATGGCCCGCAGGTTTGCCCCCTTCCTTGGACGGGGCATTCATGAGGGGCAGCCGGCACAGCCCACTGCAAGAAGGGCCCGCTGTCAGGTATCAAGCAGACTGGCCCCTTCTCCTCCACCAGTTAGCTTGATCATATCCTTGCACTACCTTCGCTCTGAGTGCCTTCTTGTCAACCGAGCGCCCATTGGACACGTGGGCAACCAGCTTGCACTTGCAGTCTCTCTTCGAACGTAAGAGGAGCTCTTGGTGGAGGGAGAATAGTCCTTTCGCGCCGCGACCCCAATTTTCTCAATCAAAGCAAGGCTGTCTTTCCAGTTGAGGGGCCTAGCAATATAAGCGAGAGAATCGGGGCCTCCCCCAACAGGGACGGTCTTTCTGGGAGACCCTCCTTGGTCTTCCAGTGGCCCAAGTCGACAAGGCCTATGCACCCCGTAGTGTTGTCTTCGACAGTTCATTAATCCTTGGAAAGTTCCTTGCAATATTTCGCCCAGTGTCACTCTTGGGGTTTGAAGTTTGGGAACCTGAGTGATGATGTGATTGCATGCGTACATGGTTGCTGTTTGGGGAGTGGTGGTCTGCGAAAACGCTCAGTCTCTTTCGCAGACACAACTCAATATCTGAGCCGCTGTCCTTGGTTGGCCACAGTACTGCTTTGGCCCAGGTCCTTCGTGTTTCTGTAGCTTGATGACCTGCTTGCTGGCTGTCCTGCAGGTGCGTGCGGCTGCCAGCCCCCCCGCCCTGCCCTTCCGTGTTGGCCATGGCTTTGACCTGCACCGCCTGGAGCCCGACCGCCAGCTCATCATCGGTGGAGTCACCATCCCGCACGACCGAGGCTGCGACGCGCACTCCGATGGTGAGCCTCATTCTAGAGAAGTGTTGTTTCATCTGTTGGAGGTCTGTTCTCATCCAAGCGTCCCTGATTCCTAATCTATGAAGAGCCGTTTGCCTACTTTTGCACTTTCGGTATTGCTGCGTCCTTTGAACTAACGAGCTGTGAGCCTTCGGCGATGTTGGCGCTGCAGGCGACGTGCTGATGCATTGCATTGTGGACGCGATTCTGGGCGCGCTCAGCCTGCCCGACATTGGGCAGCTCTTCCCCGACAACGATCCCAAGTGGAAGGGGGCCGCCTCCTCCGTTTTCATGAAAGAAGCAGTGAGTGCGCGCCCTGAGCTCTGCACTGTGTGCCTGCCCCCCGCAGGCGTAAGGAGGATAAGCAGGCTCCTCTGCAAGGCCCCTTCCAACTGCTCAGCATGTCCTGTTGCTCCCCGCAGATCGGTGTTATGCCTCTATCGTGATTGAGAGGCTGCAATGGTTCTAAACCCAATCAGCGCCAAGCATTGGATGCAAGCAGGAAGCGCTCTGAGGTTACATAACATGTGCGGCACAGTCTGATTGACGAAGCCCCGTTCTTCTGGATCCATCTTTGGTCAACAACAAACCTGGGGAAGTGACAAATTGTCAATCCAAGTCAACGGTTTGGTCCTGAATCGTAGATTTTGCCGTTATGACTTACCTGCATGACCTACCAGCATGACCGGCAGTCTTTCTTCCAAATGAACGGAAGGGTCTCGTCCAATTTAGAAGTCTGGCGGTACGTGTATATTGCAGAATATCGTACAAAGCTCTTCCTTCTCCTGCTGCTGGCTGGACGTGCTTCCAGCTTGAATAGGTTGGGCCGCTTCTCAAAATCCGATCTCGTGGCGCGGCGTGCAGATCAAGCGGATGCGGGAGGCGGGGTACTCGCTGGGCAACCTGGACGCGACGGTGATCCTGCAGCGGCCGAAGCTGAGCCCGCACAAGGAGGCCATCAAGGCGATCCTGTGCGAGCTGCTGGAGGCGCACCCGAGCTGCATCAACATCAAGGCCAAGACGCATGAGAAGGTGGACAGCCTGGGCGAGAACAGGAGCGTCGCCTGCCACACCGTCGTGCTGCTGCTCAAAGACAGCTGACGCGGGCCCCCCCGCGGTGTCGACTTGCAGTTTTGATCTTCGAGTTGCAAAAAGTAGTAGAATGCTGCGGCGGTTGAGTTCATTACAGTGTACGCTTTCAAAAAAGAGCAGCGTATGTAAGATTCATTGCGCACGGGAGAAGCTTAACAGTTTGCTAATGTGCCTACTCTGAAGTCAGAAATTAGGCTGCGAAGGCATTTAGGAATACAGTACAAGTTGGATTCGAACATCATTCTTATCAATTACAAATGAATACAAATAAAGCGTTTAAGCGTTCAAAGGTCTGGACATACCAAAAGTACCAAACTTGTCATGCATTGATATATTCCTTGGGCACGTGCAGCTCATACAAGAACCTGCGTAGCTACTTCCCGGATTCTCATGGTTTGCCCGATGCAGTAAGCTCGACCGTGCCCGGTTCGAAAGTGCGGTTACAAACCGTGTATATATGCGTCCTGACACTTTTCAGCAACCGTCATGTCAGCAGAGCTATCGAGATAGGCCATGGGGATGCTAGGGTGCGTAAGTCCGTAGCTAGGGAGCTCGGTCTGGCGCTCGCGCTGCGGCTGCATGATCAACCGCGGTCACGGTGGGATCGTCTATGACGACCACCATACGTTGGCTAGCCTGACCGTACCCCTCGCTCACAACCTGGACGTCGTGCAAACGGTGGTCTGAATTGCGTTGACACCATGGGACTCATCGATCATGAGCTCGCGTGACACAACAATTGGAATCAGCTCCGTGCAATATCCGTGACCCAAATCTGAACCAGGCCGTCCTGCACTCTGTTAAACATGCTGCATACTTCTTTCATTCGGGTGGATAGTGCCCGGCACGGACGTCGTCTGAAATATGTGCAGATAGTCTGTCAGTGACTCTGCTGGCGGCGCGCTCGTGGTTGCAATTGCATGAAAGCCGCCTGGCTGAACACCGTCGACACGTGTTGATTTGTCGACCACACGCCAGCTGGCAGACCGTGACTCACCAATTGTGTCGAGGCACATTTAACTGCATATACGCCAATTCACATGATGCATAAGAGCGATTGCCCCGCATTGCCCTGCTCAACGCAGCTAGCTGCCTAAGCACATGCGCATCTGATATCAAGCCCGCAACTTTGCTAGCTGGAGCTTTCCAGACCACATCGCTTGCTATTGCACCCTATGCGATTGCCTGCCCCCATTCAGAGTACCTTCAAGGACGTTTTACTCTGTGTCGGCCCCTACTCGAAGTTGGCAGACTGAGAGCAGTTGAAGTCGTGACCGTGTCACAGGAATGAAAGAGTAGCAGAGAGGAAAGCACTTTGGGACCTTGCAGCACCGAATCTTGTCTGCACAATCGTCTGCTCACTTATGCGCTCAAGAGACGACCTCGTCAGAGCGATCTCCACCCTGGCTTGCGAGACCGGGACATCCGGGGGCCTGCCGGGCCTGCAGCCGGCGTCACCTCTCGTTTCGCGTCAGCCTCGCCCTCAGCGTCTCCCTGCACCGCTGCAGCACTTGCCGCTCTGCGATCCTGAGCGCCAGTGCGTGGTACGCCCGGGGCTGAGCCCCGCCGTCCATTACTGCCCACAGGGCCTCGTCGTGCGCCAGCGGCCCCGCCCGGTACGCCTCCTCCCGCGCGTCCAGCGCCCGCAGCAGGCTGCGCACCACTTCTGACGTCAGCAGCCAGTCCTGCACCGGGTCCTCCTCGGGGCACCACTTTTTGCACCCCGCCTGCTCGCCCCCGTCCCTGACGTCACCGCCGGTACGCGCTTCTTCCACCTCAAGGTGCCTAGCGCGCGACGTGCGGACCTTCGTCTTCCTTCCCTCGCTCGTCTGTGCCGGGCGTTGCCGGCTCTTGTCCCGGTCGCCTGCTGTCGGGTCGGGGTGGCCGTACCCGAGCAGCGCGGCTACCTGGTGCACGTCGCCCGCGCAGGCGGGCAGGCCCGGGTGGTGGCCCAGCGCGGCGGCGGCTGCCTCGGGGGCATGGATGACATACAGCAGCAGCAGCAGCTCGGCCTCGGGCTGGCCCCCGCACCCGATCTCGAAGTACTGCCACGCCTGCATACAGCAGGAAGGTAGGATGGGCAGGCCGATTGAGGTGGGGAAGATGCTGTCCCGTGGACTCGCACAGGATGACTTTCTGACCATCCGTCAACTCTTCATCTCATTGGGTCGTCTCGCCCTGGAGGTACCACAAAAGTGGTTGAAAGTAACTAGAAGGCTCGTTGGCAAAGGCCCCGATTCCAGGCCGCCGACGAGACAAGCATAACCACGGGGGGGGGGACCTTGCTGTCAAACTTTGCTCCAACATGAAACCCCGACATTCTGACCTGCGTTGTGAGCGAGCTGCCCAAGGCCGCCCTCCAGAGCGCCCAGCGCGAGCGGACCTGGCGTGCGGTGCAGCCCGGAGCGGCGGCAGCGGCGGCGGCCACCTTGTACGCGTCCAGGTTGACCAGGTCGAACGGGTTGGCGTGCTCCGTGAAACCGTAGCGATATAGCAGCGCGCCACTGCTCAGGCGGCCGTACGTGTTGAACACCTTTAGTCAGGGGGAATAGGTTAGTGGCGGGTCGAGGCTGGAGGAACAACATAGCTGCTAAGGTTGTCGAACCGGTAGGGGAAGCGACGCGGTATAACAGCAAGGGGTCGAACGTGGGCTGGACGCTGTGACCATTTAGCGCGCACAGGGAGGAAGGGGTCTTCAAAGCTGCCTCGATTGGATCAGGAATAGAAAGTCCAGCTTTGGGTCTCCGCCTGCATGTTTCAACGCCCAAGACCGAAGGACCAGTTCCTCCGATGCACTCAAGAACAAGTTCCTGACAACGTGCGAGACAACAGCCACCCTTTCCAGCAGCCGGTCATGCTCCGACTCGCGTGGCTGCGCGTCTCACCTCGCGCCCCACTTGCAGGTCGTGCAGCAGCACCATCTCCAGCTCGTCGCTCGCACTCTCCCCGACGGCCTCGCCTCCCATGTCCTCGTGCGCCCCTGCCTGGCCTCTCCCCGTCCCCCCGTCGGTCTGCCCCGCATTTCTTCCTTTCTTCTCGTCCGTTCCGTTTTCCTGCGTCCGCTTCTCTCCTTCTTCCCCGGCCTGCCTGGTTCCACTGTCTTCGACCACCGCTGCGGGTTCCCCCACCCCCACTCGATGCCCCACTTCAGGGCTGCCATTATCCATGTTGGACCTTTCGGTATCGCCTTTTCCCGGCCTCCCTTCCCCGCTCCCTTTCCTTCGCTTTGGACCCCGTCCCCCGTTCTCTTGTCCCGGCGGCCCAACCGTCTCGGGCTCCCTTCGCTTGCTGCGCCCTGAGCCCTTCCGCCGGCTTTCTTCTGTCGTCTCCCCGTCTTCTGCCATTTCGTGTGCCCTCTGAGTCCCACCGCTGTCGCCCTGCTGCCGGACATCGTCCTCTCCCTCCGCCTCTTCGTCTGAATCGAGGCTGCTCTCGTCGTCTGAGTCGCCATCGCCATCCCCAATCATAAGGTGAACGTCTTCCGCCGCTGTCTTGTGGTTCAGCCTGCAAGCATCACGCCCCCACACGTATCATTTACCTTCCAGGCTTTCGTGATTGCAATAGCCTCACAAGAAACAGTTTTTGATATACAAGCAAGCCAATCAACATGGGCAGCAACTGAAGTCGGTTCTTCATCTGCAAAAGATGGTTCCTCAACTCCTGGGCTTGGGTAATCAAAACTCAGTGCCGCTTGCTGACTTCCTCTGGTAGAACCAGCTCAGGAACGTAAGCCAAAAGTGCAGTCCTGGCTCACATGTCTGCAAAAGGGAGCATGCCCATAGTGTGGTGGCGGTCGATTGCAAATGCGCGCGAGCTGATGAGCGTCTTGGCGGCCAGATAGTCGGCTAGAGTGAAGTGGGCGGGAGGAAAGGTGGCGGGGTCCTCCTCGCTCAAAGGTGCTATGCAGTCGAGCCAGTCCTGGCGAATAAGCCGCAGGTCCTCCAACACAGTCTGAGGTGGGAAGACTGCATGAGCGAAGTCAGCTTTGGACTCACAGTCACAGGCGCGCTACAAGGACGGGACTTACAGCTGATGGTATGGTGATTTGCGGTTGGGCCCGCACGCGACACAGCAGGAGGAGTGAGAAAGAAGCAGGTGTCCCCGCTGTTGACGAACTACGAAGGTTTTGCTAAAACACTGCACAAGAGGCGAATAGCAGTAGAAACCTGCACTAAATGTCCTATTCCCATATTCAATAAGAGCGGCGGCGTCAGCTGCGTCCCGGCCCCACCTGGTGCAGCTCCGTTCCGCACAGGAGGTGGTGCACCTGCTGCGCCCCCCACGCAATGGGCACGTCCTCCTGGCGGGGGAGCACCGCCAGGTAGGCATGCCAGGGGGAGGACGCCCCGCGGCTGCGCTCGTACATCACAGCCACCGCCAGCGCGAGGCCGCCGCCCAGGCAGGCAGCCTCAATCTGACAGATTCAAAAGGGCAATACAAATCAAATGTCGGGAAGATACATAAGCTTGCTTAATCTCAGCTGGAGCTAGCGTTACAGCAGGGCCACACCAGCGCCACGCGATTGTCCTAAGGATGGGCAATGCTGCGGCCGGCACGGTTCCTTTGAGCTCAAGCAGATTCCTCTCAAACGTGTTATCCTGCCATACTTTCTGGCACTGGAGATTTGCAGCTCCAGGCGGCCGGGTAGCTATGCTAGAAGAGTGGTGGGGCCAAGGCAGCAGCCCCCCAGCCCCACGTGCTTCCCCTGGTGTGCGCACCTGAGCTGCAGCTCCCGTGTTGCTGGCGGTCAAGCAGCTTTCCTTTGGAATTCGCACGATGGGCTCGCCCTCCTCCATGTCCCGTCCGGCGTACACGCCCCAGCGCCCGCTGCCGTCCGCCCGAAAATGGATGCCATCCGCCCACACAATGCCGTGGTCGGACATCCACCGGAGGAAAGGCCGCAACGACCGCATGCTGCCCGCCCCAGCAACCTTCGAATTCTGTGCTCAGAGTCGTGGAAGATGAGCACGGAATGCACACGCAGCTCTGTAACAAAATGCCTGGAGCGTAACCTGAAGAGAGGTTAACACGATGGATAATGGTTTCTACACCTAACAGGCAACCAGAAAGCGGCAATTCGAAACTGAGCATGTAGAACCGGCCAAGGCTTTCAGTCAGCGAAAATCATGTACAGGCTACAGCAGCCAGCGACTGGAAATGGTCTAACGCCGACGGCTGATCTGCCGGTGCCAGCCCGTCTCCATAAGCGGAGGGCCTAACCCAATTCTCTGACCACCTCACTTTCCATGTGCTCAGTGAGCTGTTTCCTGAACTGAAAGTTGAAACTTTGGAAGGAGGGGAAGACGAAGCCTGGGCGGCCAGCCATGGTGGCGCAACGTTGCCTGCGGCCTGCCCCGGTGTTTGACGAGCCGGCGCTGCGGCGAGCCTTTGAGGCAGCCGGCGTCAAGGAGGTGCACCTCGGCGCGGTGTGGCAGCATGTCATCAGCAGTGCCGGTGCGGGCAGGCCGGAGGACGCGCCCGGGCTGCCGGGCAGTGCGAGGGAGGTCCTGCAGCGCCACTTTGCGGCGGTGACGAGTAGCGTGCAGGAGGTCAAGACGTCAGCTGATGGCAGCACCAGCAAGCTGCTGATCAGGCTGCAGGTCAGACTGGCAGCCACACGGCGTACCTGGGCTCTTGAGCTCGGGGGCAGCTTGGTTTGATTTTGCGGCTTCTTCCCGACCTCACCAACACAAACAGGTGTAATCATTGAAAGGCACTGCAAATTCTGGGTGAAGCTGACTGCCACCACCCCCCTCCTACTATCCCAGGGTTGCTGGCTCGTTGGCTGCTGTCAGCTTGGGGCGACCAGCCAGCTTGCACTGAGGCACAGCTTTGGCTGGAGGTGTTCACTACTCAGCTGCTTGGCAATTGCTGACGCCTGTCTGCCGCCTCGGTTGCCCCTCCTGCCCGTGTCTGCTGTTGCCCGTTTCAAAGCCTGCCCCACCTTGCCCCTGCTCGATACACTCGTTTCTCCTTCCAAGCTGCTGACTGCTGTTATCCTGGCTGCTGTTTGTGCTGCAGGATGGCCTGCAGGTGGAGGCGGTCATCATGCGCTACGACGCCTCTGCTGGGCGCTATGCTGGGGGCCCACGCCCGGGGGGCCCTCGCGCCACGCTGTGTGTGTCCAGCCAGGTCGGCTGCAAGATGGGGTGCACTTTCTGCGCCACCGGCACAATGGGCCTCCTCGTAAGTGCGGCAGCCGCGAGCGCACTTGCATCTCTGGCGTGAAGTAGACTGTTGTTCTTCAATGCTGATCATTGCGTGATGAAATATTGCACTCTCCTCAAAACCTGGCCACCTGACTCGACTTTGATAATTCTGCTGAAGTTAGATTTCAGCTGGCTGATACTCGCTGTTGGGTGTTCAATCAACCAGATGCCGTTCTTGCGGCTCATCAAAGTTGGTTTAGGCAGCCAATTTTTCGCTTGAAAAGTACACGTTGTACCTCTGCCTGTCCCTCTTCCTGCAACATCCGAAGCCCCTTTTCTAGCGACGCCAGTCTGCTGGCCCTGTCTTTCCTCCCTGCCGTGTTGTTGGGCTTAGCCCACCACACATCTGATGTCCCAGAGGTTCCGTGGTCCAATCTTGCCCTGCCTTGCAGGGCGACCTAGCGGCAGGAGAGATTGTGGAGCAGCTGTTCCACGCCTCCCAGATTTGCCCCATTCGCAACGTCGTCTTCATGGGCATGGGGGTGAGCCACTTTTGGCTCTTCTCGCCAGAAAGAGTAACTGTCTCTTTTCCACGGAAAATCAGTGCGATATCTTGGGGGCTAGTTTCCTGATGGACCGGGAATCACACAGTGTTTGTTGGGTGGATCTTTGGCGTCGCTTTTTGTAAAATTCTGCCCCAACACTTCGAAGGTGCCAGTCTTGAGCTAGCTGTAACGTGGATGCTTGCTTCCCTTTTTATCCAGGATCCATTGGCCTGTCGATACTCCACATTCGAACTACGGTGCTCGTTGCTGTGCTTTCAGGAGCCCCTCAACAACTACTCTGCTGTTGTGGCGGCGGTGCGCACCCTGACCGCCCCGCGCGCCTTTGGCCTGTCCCCCTCCCACGTCACTGTCAGCACGGTGGGCGTCATCCCGCGCATGCTGACCCTCCCCGCCGACCTCCCTGGGGTGCGCCTCGCCCTCTCGCTGCACGCCCCCACCCAGGCCCTTCGCGCCACCCTCGTCCCTGCCGCGCGCGCGTATCCCCTCGACCGCCTCATGGCCGCCCTTGATGCCTACCAAGCAGCCAGGTACGGCCCCTCGTGCAACCGGTTGTTCCCGAACCATTGTTGTGTTCGTTCATATGTACCGATTGGTGGTGGTCGGAAAGCTGCGGCCGGTCAGGATTACATCTTCCAACCAGCTTGCGATCATTTTGCGTATCTTATAGTGGCAGTAGGTGGCTGCAGTGGAGGCTCAACCGACCATGTCATGGTTGCCCTCTCACCCGCGTGTCTTCGCCATTGCTTCCTCTGTGCACCTGCCCAGGAGGTTGGGTCCGAGGCGGGTGCGTTTCTGAGGTGCACCGATGCTGCCGTGTGTGCGTGCAGCGGGGGCGGCGTGCTGGTGGAGTACGTCATGCTGGACGGCGTCAACGACAGGGAGGAGGACGCGGCCGCGTTGGGCGCGCTGCTGCGTGGGCGTGACGTGTTTGTGAATCTCATTCCGTACAATCCAGCTGCCGCGGCTGACACGTACCGGCCGAGCAGCGCGCTCTCGCTGGGGTACTTCCAGCATGTGCTGCGGGACGGGCACGGCCTGCACGCAACAGTGCGGCAGGAGATGGGGCAAGATATTGCGGGGGCGTGCGGGCAGCTGGCCGCGCAGGCCGCAGGGCCGCAACGGACGCCAGACATTGAAGATATCGCATCCCCGTAAATGCAATCACATGCATGGGCGGGCCTGCACACAGTGTGCCCATGGTGCTTGATGCCGCATGCACGTGAAGATACTCAATGTTCAGTGGCTCCGGGACCTGCCATTGCAGCCAGTTAACCGTCATGGTATGATTGTGTAGCACAGCGGGCAGCCAAGCCTGCCGGTTCATGCAGTGTTTGCATCGACCCTTGACTGAGTTGTCCGGACTGCTAGCTGCTTTGTTGCAGCATACCCGCCACGTTCCACGCATGATGGAGCACGTGTACATGGCAATTGCCGGAACAAAGAGCTGACGATTGAGTCCATTATCTAGAGTCTAGACTCATTCCGAGAGACTCCAAACCGTGTGATGTATCCGCAGCCCTGGCATGCCCTCTGATTCTGGCATGCTCGAGATCCTTCATCGTATAGCTTATAAGAGCTTATAAATTATTTATGATTCTTCCATGGCGGCAGGACTCTCAAGACAGAGGATTACAGTCCATGTAAACAAAACCTAGCACGCTGAATCAGTAAGGGCTCCGTATTAAGCGGTATATGACAATGATGGACGTATAGAGTTAGATTTAGTTGATTTGACGTCAGTTCGGAGCCGTCGGCTAAGTCGGTACGACTGTCTTTATTTGAAACTCTAACCTAAACCCGCTCTTATTGTAAAGCTTAAGTGTACATACTTTCCTACTGTGTACTTTAATTCAATAACATCCTGCATATTGAGGAAAGTTCGTAATTTTCTAACTCTCCCCTCTAACATCAAAGATGCAAGGGTATTGTCTCCTAGGAAATTTTCCTCCTAGGAACATGTGCTGGACGTATTGACTTGCATGCATGAACAAGCCGCCAGAGTGTTGTCAAAGCAACTCTCCAATCCACGCATGCATATATCCTAGTTCGCGTGGGGGGGCCATCCGATCTTTTTTCGTCTGCATGGCTCCCGATGTATGTGCGAGTAAATGATCCCTGCAAACGCGGAAAGTTTTCTGACTTGCAACGCCGCCGGGCCGGGAAGGGATTGACTGAGATCGCTTTGGACGCATACAACCACCATTTGATCGAGCTCGAAATCATGCATGTGGGCGTGGGCCTTGTGGCATGCACAAACTTTATATCGAGTTCAATAACTGCAGGCTGGTGTGAGATTTCTCAAAGTTGCAGCAGCAAGGCGGGACATGGATAACCGGCCAGCATCAGTGGTGGCCAGGCTCACATGAAAACATGCACCTACTTGTGCAAGCTGGCCGTCTCACTTTCAAAGTCGACTTACCATCTGCAAACATTGAGCGTGCCTCATGCAAGGCCAGGAAGTACGGGGACTGACACTTAGTAAGCTCAAAGGCGTTACATGACTGAAGGTCACCACGCGAAACGATATAAGAGAGTCTGTTATTTATACATATGTTCTGCAAACGGCCAAACTATCAACAACCGAAGCTAGTGGTCTATCCAAACATGGCCGAATCCAAAAGCCAGCTGTGGATCTAAGTGGGCCTACCTTTTGTGTATGTGCCGAAACCAGTGACAGGGTTAGGATAACGACTGCTTCTGTACACATGCACACGCATGGCAACTCCCTACCCGACCCTTTTACGCACCTTGCTAAGGCCTACAATGTACGGGGGCAGCTTGTAGCACCGCCCCGAGCTGTCACACCAGCAGTTGCGACAACAGCTGGGTCACCAGCCGATCTTGATCCGCCCAGTGGTGCGGCCCCTCGGGGCCGAACCCCCGCCCGGGCCCCACGTCCCGCCACTGCATCCCGCGTGGCTGCCGCCCATTGGCCGCATACTGGCCGCCCTCCCCCAGGGGGCCGCTCGGGCCCGCCTGCCGACCATACCCGGCTGGCATCCCGGGGGCCCGCCCCGGCCCCCCAAAGAAACCGTGGTCTCCAAAGCCGGGGTGAGGCTGCGGAGGAGCAATCCCGTTGAAGCCCCACAGCGCAGGGGGAGGCTCGTTGGGGCCGTATGTCTTGAAGTGCGGCCCGGTCCTCTCTCCAGGGTTGCCGTGCTTGAACCCCGTTTGCGGGTGCCCTATCGTCCCGAGCTGCGCCATGCGCTGCGGCATGTGTGGCCCGTCCTGGTAGTGGCCGGCCCACAGCGCAGGGGGCGGGAACGGCGCACTGTAGCCGGGCGCGGGCGGGGCGGGTGGGACGGGGTCGTCGAAGCTGTCCTGCAGCACGGCGGCGGCCACCGAGGTGACGGTGCTCTGGTGCGCCTCGCTGAGCGCGCTGTCCGCGCTGTCCGGGTCCGACAGGTCCGACAGGCTCCACGCCTCCACGCTGCTGGCACTGCGCACGCCAAAGCTGCCAAACGGGTCGCCGCCCCGGCTCAAAAACGACCCGTCTCGGCTGCAGAACGAGTCCCCCCCCCCGCCGTCGGGGCCGCCCTCTGGGATGGGCCACGCAGGCGTGCTGCGGGGCGGGGCAGGGTCGGCGCGCAGCGAGCTGGACCGCAACAGCTCCGAGGGGAAGCCCCCGCCGAAGGGGCTGAAGGCGGCGCCGGCGTCGGGCTGCGAGGGCGGGCTGGGCACGAGCGAGGGGCCGAGGCTGCCCCACGCGGACGTGCTGAAGAAACTGCTGGCCTCGCTGCTGCTGCCGCGGCTGTCCAGGCCGCCCCAGGGGGAGCCTGCGCAACACGGACAGCGGACAACATGAGAGAGGGCCCGGACAGCGGAGCAGCGGACAATGAGGAGTTCTTGGTCGCCGCAGCCTACCAGGACACAGGCGAGCAGCGGAGGTGCTTGGCGCATGGAGAGCAGCCGTGGGGCCGCCGGCTCTTTGGGGTCTGTTTGTCGTACCTGCGCTCCTGTTGCTGCTGCTGCTGCTGGGCCGGCTGATGGCGCCGAACTCGGAGGCGGCCCCCGGGCTGACTGCCGCCACGGGCGGGGCCACCACCGAGAGCGCCGGGGTGGTCACGATGGACATGGGCGGCGCAGGGAGGGGCCCCGCAGCGCCCGACGCAGGCCGCAGCGCCGCGTCAATGTCGCCCTGGCAGCGCAACACAGCAGCTTCCAGAGTCGCCTGTGGGTACGCGCAGGAGATGGTGAGAGTAGGGGCGAGGGGAGCAGCGGAAGAGGGTCACCCAGACAGGACAACGGACAGAGAACGAGGCGGCTACACAGTGGTGCCGTACTGGCACGGGAGGCCGATCGTCAGAAAAGCAGGCACAGACGAGGCACAGACTCGGCAGCAATCCACTTGGGTCGAGGACGCTAGCGCATAAGCCCATTGTGCAGCAAGAGTCGCTAGCAGTATGCAACGCTGGCTGAACAAAGTGTCAAATGGCGCATACCTGGGTCATGGGGCCCGCCGCAGCAAGGTCCGCCAGGCGGGACAGCTCCGCACTGATGTCCTGCACAGCACAGCGCAACGAGCAGTGAGCCACAAGGGGGAAAGAGTAAGAAGACAGACGTACCAAGCCTGTCTCTCGAAGAGAGAGGGCATGTAAGAGCTTGTGTACTCAATTGACACAGGAACGAGAAGCAGGAACGGCTTGAACACATTTGTCTGCGAGGGTAAGGCCACTGTGCTCACCAGCTGGGGCGGGGTAGCGGGCCCCTTGGTCCCGCCGGAGAGCAGCCAGTCGCAGCAGCGGCCGAGGTCCGCCCCGCAGGCGCGCACTGCCGCCACACACTGCACCTCCGAAAAGTAGCCCAGCCTGGGGGAGACAGGGGGCAAAACCGAGGCGACCGTCAGCGGCAAGGAGGGGCAAAGGCAGCAGCTTGGGCGGTGGCAGTGCCAGCAGCATCGCACAGAGCAGCAGCTCCAGGAAGGGCGGCGAGCCTGATGGCATGCACGGGAAGGAGGGGCAATCCCTCACCCTTGGAGCTGCGCCGCGTGGACCTGGATCTTGCGCTCCCGCAGGGCAGCCTCGCAGGCGGTGCTCCACTGGCCCCGCCCGGCCTGCCCGTCGGCCTGGCCCAGGGTCACCTCCGGCCCTGGGGCCGCTGCCACCGGGGGCTCTGGCATGGGGTCGTCCTTTGCGGGGGGCGGCGTGAGGCGCAAGGCCGGGAGGGCGGGCACCAACGGCGGGGGGGCAACAGGCTTGGAGGACGGCAGAGGCGGAAAGGCGGCTGTCTCTTGCACGGTCTCTAGTGGCTGCTGCAGAGCGGACGACGGCACCACTGTGGCATTACTGGCGGAGGAGATGCCCGCTTGGAGGGCCCCAATGCCCCCCTCCTTGGTGCGCAGGCCCGCGTCCTGCTTCTCGCGCAGGTGACGAGCGGCTAGCCGCTGCTGGTGCTTGCGCTGGCTCTTGCTGGGGCTCCTGCCAGAGCAACAAGGAGCACACGCGCTCATGGAACGACAAGCGCATCAGCCACACGCCAACAATGGACATGCGACCGTATGCTGAGAACTTACTTTGCAGGAGTCACACACATGGATGCAGCAGTTGCAATAGTTTGACTGGCGCGCCTCACCTCAAGGTCTTGGCAGCCTCCTCTTGTCGGGGGCCATCAGTGAGTGCCTTGCGTGGGCTCTCCTCTACTTTGGGAGAGGGAGGGGCCTCAAAGGCGGCATCAGGGCCGGCCTGCAGCGCCCCATTCGCGGGAGGGGCAGGCGCAGCCTCCACAACAGCGGGTGGGCCCTCAGGTGGAGCAATGGCTGGTACCTGGCGCAGCAAAAGCAGATGCAACAGCAGTAAGCAACTGGCATTTGCCTCGGGCCTTTGCTTTGTGCCTCCCTTGGAATCTAACTCTGGCTCGTCTGGCTCACTGCAATGCACTTGTTCGCTAATCAACCCTGTCCATGAAAGCTTCAGAATTTCTTCTGCGGAGGCTCCTTACTGCATATCCTGCTCAGCCCCGCTGTCCCTCCTTCCCCTGCCCCCCAGGTGCCGCTCACCTCTTCCTTGCTCTTTTTTGCTTCGGGGGCCGAGCCAGTCGCGGGCGTGCCCTTGCGGCCCTTGACCTTTGTTATAGACACTGCAAAGTCGGCCAGGGAGGCTGGCCCCCGCGGGGGCGCATACTCCTCGTCCGCCTCGGCCTCCCCCTTCTTCTGCTGGGCCCCCTTGTCGTCTGTACGGCTGCCCTCTTTGCTGGCAGCGCTGCGCGCGCGGATGAGCAGCACCTCTGCGCGCGCCTCCTCGTGTGCGGCCGCCGCTTGCTGCTTGGCGCTGTTGACCACCAGAATGGGCACCGCCTTGCTGCCCCCGCCCCGCTCCCCGCGCACCAGGGCCACCACTTTGCCCGCCTCCTCGCCCGGGCTCTTCTCCTCGCCCTTGGGAGACATCTTGGGCAGGGGCGGCTTCTTGCCTGCTGCTGCTGCTGGGGGGGGCACCACGAGCTGGTCCGGCATCTTGGCCTTCCGCCGCTTCTTGCTGCACGCACCAGCGCCAGATGGGCAACAGAGTGGCAATGCAGCAAGGGGATGGAGCCACATGGGACAGCAGCTCATGCAATGCATCTAGCGGGCCATCACCAGCTGAGCTGTACGGGACATTGGCAGGGCAGCAACACAGGGCAAGGGCGAGATCCATGCGGTCCTGAGAGGCACCCGTCCAGCGTACCTGTTGTCATTCCGTGCATAAATAGGGTGCGACTTGGAAACCTGCACAATGTGCCCACCGGTCAAACATGCCCTGGCTGGCAGGGGAAGCCAGAATTGTTGGCCCCAACGTGGCAAGCAGAGCATACCATGGGACTAATGCACAGGGTGAAAGCATGCGCTGCCACGGAAGAACCCACATTGGATGCCCAACTTACCCGCCCTGGGCACGCCTTCTCTCCCTTTGCCGCCTTGCCGCAATTCCGGGGGCATGCAAACCCTGTTTTTCGTTGCCTGCACATATGAAAAGCAGCAATTGACAATGCATTGTGGGCCCTAAGATAGCACGTGTTCCGCACAGGGCCGATCAAGCAACCAGATTGCCTAGCTAACCTTCTGAAGACAGGGTTGATGGTTCTCAAGCTGCACCACGTGCACATTGCAATTCAAGATTCTTGAAACTGATTCATTGCAGAAATGTGTCAACCCTGCGGCCGCAATGTGTGCCAGCCTGCCAACACCCAGGCACACGCGCCCCCTGTGGCCTCACTTGTCCAGGCGTATGCTCTTGAGGTAGGCCTCCAAGCAGGACTGATGATAGATAGACGGCGAGGGGCACGGCTCAAAGGTGCACGACAGAGCGTTGAGCTCGTCTTGAGTGCTGTCGCACGGCTCCAGGCAGAGGCCGCACGTGCCCTCGTAGTCATGCAGCGCCAACACCTTGTCCTTCAAGCTGTCCACAGCGCCCGGGGGGGGCGGCTGCTTTGGGTACACCATGGCCACGGAACGCGAGCAAAGCTCTTCTGATTCCTACCACGATCGCCTCCTGAAGTTGCACCACAACTTGGCTCATGCAACTTTGCAAGTGCAATGGGAAAACAGGCCGGCAGGATACGGATCGCCTGATATCAGTGATATTATAATATTGTACATAGAGCTCTGCTACAGTCAACATCGGTGCAAGGCGCACGCGTATGGTCTCGATTTTCGCGGACTTATGGATTTTTATAATATCGCTTATACATCTCAAAACACGCCACCCTAGCACCTACCTAGCCTCTAGTACTACCGGTAGTAGCCCAAACTCAGAAATCACCGTTCCAAACTCACCATTTCCTATATCCAGAACCTGGAGCGCTATAACTGGCTGGAATGATCATGAATATGCTGTTTCTTTGTCGATCTGCAAAGTTCTAGCTTCACATCATGATCCAGGACGAACTTGGAAGTTTGAACCTCCGAGTCCTAGAAATTAGAATCCTACCTTCGCCTAGAATTCCAAAACTTTAGAGAGCATCCAGGAATGGTGGTCAGACTCATCTAGCTCAGTAGCTGGCCCCCTCTTTCGGAGCTGCCTGCTGTTGAGCCCCTCTCCTTTCCTCCCTGCCCCGATGCCCGCCACTGCTCTAAGCAAGGGCCTGTCCACTCTTGGCTCCTGGCTCCCTGCTGAGACTAGCCTGGTGCTGAGCACCCCCTCCCGCCAGCTGCGCTCCGACCGAGTGGGGCTGCTCACACTTGGGGGGGCTGCCCTGCGGTGCCGGCATGCCAGGCTGACGCCGCAACAGCTGCAGCCCCGCCAGCGCTGGGCATGGCCGAGCGGACTGCCCACTACTCAGGGTAGGGGTCACCAGAGCTAGCTACAGCCACTGGCGCCATGGCATGTGCAATGAGATTGCAGGCAGCATGTGCAGCACTTATATGTGAGACAGGCTGGCCCAGCCTCCCCTTCTGGCCCTGGCTTGCGACGTCTTGATGGCGGCCCCCCTCTGCTTGTGCAGGGCCCCCCTGTCGCTGCAGCACCAGTGACGATGGGAGTGGTGGTGGTGCTGGCGGTAACAGCAGCAGCCCCGTAAGTGAGGTGCGCTGGAGGCTTGAGGAGGGGGGCACCGAGGCTCACTCCGCTCTCAATGTTGTGCTGGTCTCTCCGCAGGTAGGGGCCCTCTAGCATCATGGAACTATCTTGCCTGTCCTTGAATGCAGTGCAGCTGGCTTGAAGTACGTGCGTACCGCCTCACCTTCCTGCTGTAACACTCAGCAGGGGCACCGGGTGCATTGCACGTTCTTATCAAGGGAACCGGGACCACTGGGGCCGCCTTTCTCAGACTGCCTGGTGGTGGGCACCAACAGGGGGCAACATCAGGCGCCTCCTCTGTGCACAGTTGGCCGGCTACTGAGGATTGAGCGGGCCATTGGTGGCGGTGCATTAGCTTCCTCTTTGTGGCTGATGCCTTACCATTCTGTTTCCCCAGATTCCAGGCAATGCGGGCTCCATTGCCCGCACCTGCGCAGCCGCGGGGGTGCGCCTGCACCTGGTGGAGGTACCTCCCCCGCACCTTTGTCCCACATTCATCTAAGAGCTGCCAGTGACCCCGGCAAGGTTGTCGCCTTGGCGAGCAAGGGGGCAGCCTGAGCGCCCCCAGCCAATCACTGTCCATTCTGCAGCTTAGAGCTGATGCCAGTGCTTTGCAAATTTGACAGAGAGTCTGGACAACTATCATCCTTGTGTGTGCTTCTATCAGCTTTGTGTTGTCCCCTGGTGCCTGAACCAGGGGATGCTGCCTCTGAGCTGCCCCCCCGTCCTTGCCCCCTCGCAGCCCATGGGGTTCCAGCTGGACGACGCCAAGCTCAAGCGCGCGGGCCTGGACTACTGGCCGTATCCTACGCTCTCCATACACTGTCTGCTGAATGAATGTCTGCGTCTGCTCAGGCAGCTGCGGCTGCCCGCTCCTCTTTCAGGTGTCCTTGCTGTCCACGTTTTTCCTTGACACGCGGCCCCCCTGCCCCTCCAGCTACGTGTGCGTGGCCGTCCACTCGTCCTGGGCTGCGTTCATGGACTACTACCACACCCAGGTGGGCGCCCAGCCCTTTCCCCCACCTTGGGCTTGAAAGGGGGCCGCCGGTCAGGCGAGAAGATGGCAGTTACACTCTTTGCACTGTCTAGTCGAACCAGCTCGCCATGGTGTCCCTTATGCAGGCACTCTCTTGCCTCACCGTGTCAATGAAGTGCCATGTTGGTACTATATTGCTGAGGGCATCGCTGAATGAGTATCTCAGTGTTTGAACTTTCACCATTCGCCTTAAAGCAGACCCGTCATACCTGTGCATCGCCCAAGGTAGCAATGTGAAGTCGATAGCACTTGACCGCATCATCTCTGTCCGTGCTTCTTGTGAGCCTACTCTCTTGTAGCCATTACAGTCGCAAAAGTGTGCCATGGCTTGCAATGGGCATTAATATCTAGGGGATCGCTACGGCCTCTTCAAACAGCGGCCGCCCTGGATATGCGAACCCCAATTTACTTCGTGATTTGGTGCTCCTCCCAACACTGCCTCCTGCGTGCTGCACCTGCTCGTTGTCAGCCTGTTATTCGACCTGATCCCCTCTACTTCCATGCAGCCGGGGCCCAAGCGGCTGATTGGTTTCAGCAAGAAGGCAACGACGCTGTACACGGATGTCAAGTACCGCGAGAGCGACTGGCTCCTCTTTGGCAGTGAGACCCAAGGCTTTCCCGAAGCGGCTGTAGGGGCTATTAGTCGAGAGGGCGCCCTGGTGCGTATTCCGATGAGCGAGCGGCATGTGCGCTCCCTCAACCTGTCGGTCAGCGTGGGCATCGGCCTATTTGAGAGCTTGCGTCAGCTGGAGGCGCAGCGTCCGCTGGACCACAGCAGCCAGCATTCAACGGACCCACTGCCCGGAGCCGCAGCTGGGGTGACATGAGAACGCAGTGATAAGCATCCGAGTACGTGGATGAGTGCTTGCTCTGAGTACACCATCGGTGCTCCGGACATCCTCACCGGGTCGACGATTTGCGTCACTACTTTGCTATGCAACTGCCCCATGACGGGCGGTTTGGTGCACATCCAAGGGTGGAACGAGTCACTAGTTGCTGCGGCTACCAACCTTGTCATAAGTCCCAGGATTGGATTTCTAGAATCCCCGAGAAATGTTTTGACATGATGCTAGCCATACTGTCAAAAGGGTGTCGAGAAACAAAGAGAAAAAAGAACGGGAAAAGACCTGAAAGAAAGTACTTCGGAAGTCACGTGTACCGTAGCTACAGTTTTAGGTCCCCAGTCCTAGCTCTACATTGCGATGAAATCGGATGAGAAATCGGATGAAGCAAGGATGAAGCTCTTGCATGGAAGATCATGATAGTACGAGTCCGCTACACCGCTACATGCGGTTTCCTATCAAAGTGTCAATGTGGCATTCACTCATCACATATTTAATTTGCAATTGCCTTCGGAGCTTTGGCCAATGAGAAAAGGCCGGTAGGTACCTGCCTCGGCTATGTACTTGCTATTGACACTAGAGGGCTACTTGGTACCGGTGTTCAAATTACGCAGTGTGCCCACCGGTATCTGCTCAATCGAGGTACCAGTTTCGCTATCCGAGGGCTCATCGCTTTTCCAAACACCGGGTACATGAGAAACCGCGTCCCCGAGGGGTGATCATGTCCTCCGGGTCCCACCACGACTCTGGTAGGGCGACCAAAAAGCTTACCAGCCGTTACGTAAGCGGGGGGCGTCGAGCATGCAGTTACAATGTTCTTGTTGCCAGCTGCGTTACCGGGACGGACGGACTGTCCACCTTTGAGATTGACATACCGGGGAGTTCGTCCACGTGCCGGGCAACGTACCTAGGTACCCGATCTTTCAGCTGGACCGTTTAATTAATTTCGAGGGCAATCCAATTCAAAAATCTGAGACCAGCGCTGAGCGGTACCGACTTGGGTACCGTACGGCCTGCAAGTACTGTACCTACATGCGGTACTAACCCAGCGGGTGCTCATGGGTGCTCACTGCTGCGTTGTGAAGCACCGAGGTCCAGTACAGTACCGGTACACGCACTAGGTAGGTACCTAGGTACCTTATATCGCCTACCGTACTACCTAGGTACCTACGGTACCTAGGTATAGGTATCTCATTTTGGAAGGCACGGTACGCACCGCTTGGAGGTTTTTTTAGCCACGTGGTCCCAGCAAGGTGTAGGGCCTGGCGGCCCGCAGCCCAGGGCTCCGTACGGTACCTACCTACCCACCTGTTTTGATCTCTTTGGTACCAGTTTTTCTTCCTCCTTGTACGACTTAGCCTAAGTACAGAGTAAGGTAGGTACGGTACGGTACCTTAAAGCATGGGTGTAACTTGTAAGCATGAGAAACGGTACATACCGCACCGTGAGCACACTGCTGAACAACACATGCAGATGCAGCACGCTGCATTCTGATCACACAGACAAGGGATCTACGGTACCCTACCTATCATCTGTTGCTGCTATAGGTACCTAGATACCGTACCTAGTACCGTAGGTAGGTAGGTAGGTGGGTACCGTAATTGCCTACGGCAGGCTAGCCGCTACCTGCTCGTCTGCCCCTCCGCTCGTCCGCGAAGAGAAACACCACTTGCAATTTGCAGGGCGATTTGGGAGCAAGCCTCTCTCTGTCAGTCAGCTTGTGTTGCTTCAACACCTTCTTCTCAGGATCCATCTGGCGCGGGCGACTTGCACGATTGCGTAGGCTTGTCTTTGGCATTCTGCAAAGCGGAGTAGGGGAAGATGGCTGATCAACTTTCTGAGGAGCAGATTGCAGAGTTCAAGGAGGCATTCAGCCTCTTTGACAAGGATGGTGATGGTAAGCACTCTCTTTTCACAGCCATCTCTGCTCCTGGCTGTCGCCTTACCTATCCAGCCTGCTGCACCTGTTCTGGCCCTCCTGAGAGTTTGTTATTGAAGCTGGCTGCCGTCTGCAGGTAGCATCACCACAAAGGAGCTCGGCACTGTCATGCGGTCACTGGGGCAGAATCCTACAGAGGCAGAGCTTCAGGATATGATTAACGAAGTGGATGCGGATGGGAATGGAACTATCGATTTTCCCGAGTTCTTGAACCTGATGGCGAGGAAGATGAAGGTCAGATATGCTTTTTGCAATCAGGCTCCTCTTCAGCAGCTTAATGAGTATTGTGCAGCATGAAAAATTGGCACTCTGCGTGCACCTTTGGCGGCAGCTGCTAGCTTGCAATGTGTGCTGGATCTTCAGATGTTTGCCCTGCATGTTTTGAAAGACAGTTGTCTGTCCTTGGTGCTTGTAGAGTGCTTGGCACAGCTGCAGATCATATGCACGGATGTACAGCACAATCGAATCCGAATGTTTCTCAATGCAGGACACGGACTCAGAGGAGGAGTTGAAAGAAGCCTTCAAGGTCTTTGACAAAGATCAGAATGGCTTCATCTCAGCAGCTGAGGTAAGGCATGAATACTGGATGTGAATAACCCTAATTCAGCAATAATGAAAGCACGGAGTGGCCCTTCGACTTGGTGAACCATGATTCGAGAAATTTCTGGAGAAAAGGCTTTCATCCTAGGTGAGGGTCGCTCAGCTTTGTGACCTCGTGGGAAGATTATCTCCGAGTTGGTAAATGTCAAAAGTGATTGATTGCTTTTTGTGCAGCTGCGGCATGTAATGACCAACTTGGGGGAGAAGCTCACGGACGAAGAGGTTGATGAAATGATCAGGGAAGCAGATGTGGATGGAGATGGGCAAGTGAATTACGAGGAGTTTGTGAAAATGATGATGGCAAAGTAGGTGATGGTATGAGGTGCAGCGAGCCAAAAGCTTAGTGTGAAGGGTGATCGGTCGGCTTAGCTTATCCCAGGAAACCAATTGATAGGGCAAGGTGGGTCCACGTTGTTCAATCAGCATTGCCACATGCAGGCATATCTCCAGACAATTCTGGCGTACTGCACAAACTTATTCTGGATTTTGGGCGCTGGACTTGCTCGCAGATCAGTCCTGACCTTGCATTCCTTGCTTGCGGGCCCTGTCTCTGCCAGAGCTGAACTCTTGGGACACCCTAAAAATTCTGGATTGCATCAACCAGCAGCGGCCAGCGACTCTCTTTGTACACAGCTTTGCGATAAGTTGGGCAGCAAAAAGCCCCGAAGGTGAGAATACCGCGCTGAGGCGGTAGAAAATGCTTCTTTTGCAAAGCCATCTTTCCACCTGTGAATTCTCAATCAAGCTTGGCCTTAAAGCTGTGAAAGGTCGCCTACTGCTATGGTTGCGAGCTGTCTAAGTTGAGTGTTAATAGATCCTCCAGTACGTGCAATCTGACTGGATGGGAGACTCTAGTCAAGGAGCAACGTTACTCCTTGACTAGGATCATCTCGAGTCGATTTGGACTTTGCTATCTTGTGTTGCAAATGCGAAGTGTAACAGACTTTGAAGGTTGCAGACTATGAATGTCCTGATGTTCTTTTGTTGTGATTTTACCATCATCTGACGCCTCAAGAGTTAAAGGTTGCCTTTGAACCCGAGACGGAACTTTATGTCTGGTAGACCGGTCGCATCAGTGATCTTGCTTGAAGCACAGGTTTCTGGCAGGGAGTTTGTTCAAAAAACTGCGCTTGTCAAAGCTGACTCATCTATTTGCTTCTACAAAACCAGCTCGGTTCTGCCACGTCAATCTTGGGAGTTTGTTAGGAGGGAATATCCCTAGTGTTTCCTTGCCCTCACCAGTAACAACACTCTTGGCAAACTTCCATTGGAGCTTGAAGCGGTCTTCTGCTTGATTCATTAAAATTTGATCTTAAGTTAGAGCTGGATGCATTGATGTTCTTCCCTTGACTGCCCTGGCCCCCTGATAGTCTACAAAGCATACCGTGTTAATCCAACCTACTATGTACATCCCAATGTGAATGTTTGTGTACATGGCATTCTGCAAAGTCGAATCATAAACCAGGGTCCCACTGTTGTCCGACACAATTATACGGTCATGGCTCAACAGCTCAAGCTCGTTGCTGACATCAGAAAGACACGTCTGATGTTGCTTGCATGCGGGACGCATTTCTATGAGTTTGAATGGATGGTGAATCATTTCCCACATATATTCAATGCAATCATGATTGACAATATGCCTGACATGAATTTGCTCAACGTACTACATAGCCATATGTTGTGCCACAATATTCTCACCCGAAGACCAGCCTTGGAACCTTCCATGAGCTACTGTTTCTGCGTTGCATGGTGCTCTGATTGCCAAAGCGTGCCCACTTTGCAGGCCGCTGGTCCAATTTCTTAGTAGCGGGCTTTGACGTCTCATCTTTTTCATCCGCAACGCCCAAAGTTTGCGTCGACAAACGGTCATTTGGCGGAGCTGTTACGAACCCTGATCGCCATGGCCCATACGGCAACGCTTCGGTGGGACTCCGAAGTCACTACATTCGCGGTTATGATTCTGCATGCCTTAAACGACCCCGAATCATGTCCACTGGACCAGCTTCAGAATAGAGAACAAGGGACATGACTTGCAGCCGTAGCAAGCTGCAGAGTCAACAAACTATCCCGGGTATGCCGGAGACCGTGCTCCACGGCCATGGCGGCTAATTGGGCGTTAATAAATTGGAAGTTACCATCATGTTAGATCATGTGTACATGTGGTGGTATGAACTTCCCGGCCAATGACTTGATTGTAAGCTGTACAAACGACTACGGCGCGGTGATGCTAATCTGATCAACGGCCGTGGGTGATGTTTTATGCTAGATGAAACTGTCTACCACTCCTCCCGGCCGGGCCGGGTCCTTGCCCTTGATGATGCATCACGGCGTAGAGGTATTTGGCGAGATCCTAGGCCTGCATGTCGTCTCTGTGCGCGGGCCCCGAATAGGCCTCTGTCCTTTCCAAAATGGGTCAATGGCAGTGCCTCCGTGGCAGCCTCCGCAATGGCTCAAGTGTGTTCGGTGGTGGTATGCACGTGTTCCGCTACAGTGATTTGCCGGTGCCACGTCCATCTTGGGCTTGCACTTCTCCAATAATCGGTCAAAAGCTACATGGCCATCTAGCTTATCAAGAGGTCCTATGCATTCAACTGCCATAGTAAGACTCGCCGATGAAATCAATCAATAACCGGTATGTATGTGTTTCATGTCGCTGATGGAAGTTTCGTATTATTGGTGTTATGGATTCATTTTGAAGCCATGCCGCTAGCAATTTCGTATACTTGGATTGGTTGCAGCTCGATGGCTTGAATTTGTTCAAACTTTCATGCAAAGGCAAACCGACCGCTCACTATCATATATTGTACCCACGCAATTTTTTCATCTTGTAGTAGATAATTGGTCATCATGCATGGTGTGATAAGATCCTGCGCCCTCACGTGTGATGGTCATATCGGAAGACAGCGGAAGCATAGCGGAGAGCTGAGCGGAAGCGCGGACCCATCGCGGAAGAGTCGCGGACTCATTTTTGCAGAAACATGC
>DF237684.1:29890-39970 GCA_000708835.1 Klebsormidium nitens | reverse complement strand
CGTCCGTTAGGACTTCCCTCCGAGACGACACCCTCAGTGTTGGCGAACAGAGCGGAAGGGCTTTTCGGTTGAGAGGCTCTGCCGTTACGGCCGGTGGGCCTACTTTAGGGGGGCTTCAGGACTTAGGGACAACTTCTTCGAAATCGAATCTGGTCCTTAAGCCTCGGGTTCATCCGGTAACGTACAAGGCCTACCGGTCACTACTTAGGGACTTGGGGCAGAAGGTGGACTCTTACTCTTAAGTACGCGTGCTCGGCGTCGAAGCTTAGGGACCTAGTGCAAGGGGGCTGCCCCAAGTTCCTAAGCAATGCAGCGCATGTCGGTAACGACACCCCTCGTGACCGGGAGAACAAGGGAGGGTACTGCCATCCCCAACCGGGTCCTAAAGGTATACTCCAGCCTGCGTAGTCGGACACCGTCGCGGGCGTGCGGAAAATTGGAATTGGAAGCACGTGCTCCCGAACCGTCTCTGGACGAAGCAAGGCCAGGTCATTACGGCCTGAGAATACGTTTTGTTGCGCACCATTGCGCAAATCACTGCTTGCGAGCGCGCGTAGAGCCCTTTCACTAGCTCTATTGCGCGTGTCGGGCCGCTCAAACGCGGGCTCAAACGGCGTTTTGACAGTTGTAACGGCGCGGCAGGCGGGGCCCGCCATTTATAGCGGCCGCCTTAACGCGACCCGAGGGCGGCCGCCGTCGTCGACTGAGGTTTCAAAAAAAGGGTTCCGCGTTGTGCATCTTGTGACTAGATTCAAATCAGGTGGAGGCTGAGTGCAGCATTCGGAGTTACCGGCTGGCCCTTGGAGCTTGGAAGTTGGAGCTTCCAACTGCTTCAATTCATTGAAGAGCTAAGAGAATCAGTTGCCAACCGCTTCCCGGGGATCCAAGGAAGGCCACATGACCCAGTCGATGAGCACATCGTGTCGCAGATTGCAAGGTCATCATGCACATGGCGGCAGCGAGCGTTGCAGAGCCGTTTCTCGCACCAGTCTGACCTTCTGCATCGTAATAGTATTGAATCACCTTCTGACAACCTTGGAAGCTGTACGTTGTACAGCGTTGGGAAGAGCAATGAAAACGAGCTGGTCACTCGTTATTCAGCTCGCTGGCAGTCTAAACTGTTGCAGGTACCTAAGCATTGTGTACTATCAAGTGCTTTGACTTTATGATTCTCTTGCTCTGTTTTGTTCTTACATCCTCCTAGTGTGCCACCCTTTGGATCGCACTACAGTGCCAGTTAAGCTGCATGATAAAGGAAAAGACAATTGCACCCATTGCGCATTGGCAGATCGAGACACTCATATGCAAAGTGTCTTCGGATGCCTCTGGTTATGAGATATGTTCAGGTGTTCAAGGTCGAACTGTTGGCTGACCGTTCCAAGTGATGTCATCTGAAACCCTTTCTCTAGCAGGCTTCTTTTGCAGCTCATCAGGCTCCTGTGTTCAAAAAGATTCACCAATCCGCTAGTTACAGCTGGCGCTTAAGAATCTGGCCAGGCCGAAGCCTCTCGCAGATGGCCTCTGATCCATATAAAGATACGTCAGCTGCAAATATGAGCTCCTTAATGAACGGTCATCCCAAGTGCTTGTTTCCACCCAAATTCCTATTCCGCGTCTCCCTTCTAGTCCTCTGTCTCCGCCTCTCAGCTTCCCATTGGTCCGCTCTCGCATTCACAGAGGATCAAGGAGACTGGGACGACGAGACGCTGGAGCACCATTCCAAGTCCTTTGACTTGGACGCTCACCTCGCCAAGAACGAGCATGGCCACCCGGGTGTCGTTCTGGAGGACGCTGAGGAGCAGAATGAGACTGGGGGACATCACCGTTACGAGGCAATGCACATGGTGGATGACTCCGGGGCTCTGCTGCACATCAAGTACAACGTGCGCACCGTGGCACACCTGGTCAACCTGGCGCAGCATGCTGACGTCATCTCGAGCGTCAGGTGAGAGTGGGACAAGATCAGAAACACAGGGAGAAGTTAGCCTTAACCAGCACTGGTTAGGCCCCAGTGGTTAGATACCTTTTCACCATCTTGAGCTGGTTAGTAGCTGGTTAGACACCCCTTAACCTCATCTGGTTAGCAAAGTTCCCATGAAAGCAGGAAGAAGGCCTCATTTATGCTCTTGGTTAGAAGTTTGACAGGTGTCAGACACGCAGCTCTTGGTTCAGCTGAAGCTGATGCTTGCGTGTACGTTGGTTGCTCACTTTCAGTGGTCTGCTTGGAAGTGAACCGATTGGAGATGTGGACTGACTGCGATGAGAGGATTACGAATCATTAAGGTTCATCCTAGAAAGTTTGGCTAAATGTGGGCGAGATCTTGTTAGGAAGCTGCGTTAAGGTTCAAGCTTTAAACAGTGGCCTGTCCTTAGCTCCACTAAGGAGAATATCCTCAGGTCATCTGATCACTAGAACTCCTGTTGATGCATTCAGTCGTTCCTCCTTGCTTGCTTGATTCCAGCCTTTCAAGCAGAGCACCAAAAGAAGCTCTTTGCCTTTTGATCAGGTGCTTGGGCGGCCAACTCCACCTCAGTGTGTCCAACCGGGCACACCTGCCAGGCTGGCGCGTGGGCACAACTCTGGTCGGAGGACTCGAGTGGAACTGCACCGACCAAGAGGGAGCGCCGGCTCCCATCTACCGAAAGCTGATCCAGACCGTCGATGGTGTAGAGGAAGGAACGGTCATCTTAGAAACACAGGAGAGGGAGCTGCACCATTGCTTCCGTGGCGCAAAAGTGTCTTTCAGGTCGGTCTTTCCGAGCAGTGATATCAGCCTACGTCATCTCTCCGTCTATCAGGTACAGTAGACGGTGACGAATAAAGTCGAGAAGCGGCTCATTTGCTGCCGATTTGCATTTAGGTGACAGTAAAAATGAAAGTCTGGGTTCCTTCTACTCATGGGTGTCTAACAGGGTATAATCGCACGCCCACTGCTCTTGCCTCGAGCCGGTACTCCTTATGAGCTTTGTTTTCTTCTGGGACACGCATTGTGGCCTGCTTGGGCTCAAACAGGCATCATCTGTTTAGAACAAGACAATCTGAATGGACGGTGCGAAAGAGCAATAGTCAAAACTCTGCTCTGGCCCGACATCAGATCTCAACATTCTGAACGAGAGTCAATGATGAGACTAAGATGCTGAGGAGATCGGGCCCTACAAGCAACAAGGAAAAGGTTGGTGTGCATATCCTCAAGCGCTTGCTCCCCTGCTTGACTGCCCGGTTGTTCTTCCCCGGGTACATCCTGGCACCTTGCCTGCTCACCAAGTGCCCGGTTGTTCTCCTCCAGGTACACGCCGTCCTCTGCTTCCAGCCCTGCAAAGGGGCTCACCCGGGCACGTCGAAAGCTGCTCGGATTAGTGAAAGTGGTGGGGCAAGTTTATGACGGCGTAGAGCACACCATCACGAAAGTCGGGGATGGTGCAGCTACGGCGATAGACGTAATGACTCAACTTCTTGCAAACGGCAAATACGAGTGGCACGGGGATTCGAATTGGAGAATCTTCGCGTTCAATTTCGACGAGACCGAGCAGCGGGCGCTTCTGAAAAGAGACCAGCTGAATCCCGCGAGCGCGGCCAGCAACGACAACGCAAAACTTCGGGCTTCGGTTGAGTGCGTGAATTGCTTCGCAACCCTAGAGGCCGGGGTCAGCTTCGATATGGTGCTGAAAACGCAGCAGGTCGGTCCTCCGTTTGCTTTGGAAGAGAAGGCCTTCTTGCGTGCATAACTTTCCTGAGAAAGGCCGCGCGCAACTGCTTGCAAAGCACGCGCTCGGAGAAGATTAGATGCCCTTCCGTGAATGTGTTTCTGCGACCGCAGATAGCACCACCGCTCAAGCTTGTTGCATTGCAGTCTGATGCGTGCCTTTTTGAGGGCAAAGGGAATTTGAAACGTCCTCCTTGCTATCATCAAAAGACCTCCTCAAACTGTACTACATCAGAGGAACTTCTTGCTGCTAATCCTGAGGTTAAGAGGTGTGTAACCAGCTATGAACAAATGCAGTATCGTGAAAAGGCATCTAACCAGGGCCTAACCAGTGCTGGTTAACGTCACATTTTCCCTGTGCATACCGAGGCGTTCCCTCTGAGAGAAACCCAGGTTCTTTGAGAGTGCAGGCTGTCGTTCCGGTGTATCTGGACCAGATGAAGGTCGTCATCAGCGGCGACTTCCAGATGAATGCAGACTTCAATGCGCAGTTCGATCATATAGCCGGTAGGAACAGCTGGACGAAGCCGATTGGCCCCAACAAGGTGCTGAGTACGCTCACCATCATGGCAGGGGACGTGCCCATCGTTGTAACCCCTAGCATTCAGCTTAAGGCGCAGGCGAACGTCGCGGCTTCAGTGCGCGGTGGAGCGAGCTTTGGGGTGGACTATCGTCAGCGTATGCAGGCAAGTAGGGGTCTTATCCGAGCTTATATACTTTTGACTTATATCAGCTTATGTAGTTCAATCTTATATCAGCTAGGATGCCGGAATCGGCCGAAACCAGAAACTGATTGCTTATAGCTATTGATAAGTGCGAGCCTCGCGACTTGACTTCTGATCTGGAAGGAAGTTTCGAAGCGGCTCTCACCCGGGTTCTTGTGCAGACCGTGCTCATTGGAACCGTGTGCGACTCGAATCCTCAGCATCTGACTCCTTTGAGCTTCGGGCTTGCTTTCATGATAACCAGATGGTTCGCACAACGAGATGCTTTTCTCTTCTTTGCGCAGTTTGGGAAGGAATTCCGGGCAGCTTGGGGGGAATTCCGGCCGGTTCAGCCGGACGACTTTGCCCCGTTGAACTTCCACGAGGAGCCCAAGCTCTCTTTCCAGGGCGAAGCAACGGTCGAAGGACTGCTTATCCCAGAAATAACCCTAAAGCTTTACGACGCTTTACCGATCATTATTGCCCCGATGCCGTACCTCGGGGCGGACTTCCGGGCCAATTCAGACAGTAATGCGGCAGACTGCCCCTTCTCCTTTAGGACGTACGCCGGGTTCAACTTATCCTTGGGCCTCAACAAGTGAGCGCATTTACACTCGCAATATCTGGGCTCATCATTACTGCTGAAGCACCCAGTCCCATCGTCTGTTTTGACACCGTGTTGGCACTTATTTGAAGTCATGACGGAACACTTGAGACGTGGGGGCTCCTTAAATTGTTACAAGCTCGGTTCTGAAAAGAGAAGACTTCCCAAATGGCTATCCATTCGTCATCTTCCATTGCAAGAGAGCGTAGACAATCAATCTGATTGTCAAGCAAGACTAGCTTGACTCTCTCTCCTGGGGTGATCCAAAGTATACGTGACCCTTAAAGCCTGTCTCTGGCCCCTACTTGCCCGTCTGCAAGACTTTTATTAGCAGCTTAAACCAGATTGCATTCGTCTCTCTCCTTGTCAGCCGTTCGGTCCCTCCCTTCCGGACTGGCAACTCATTCTACTTTTCGCTTGACCAACATTTGTTTGCCCGCAAATTGGAGATCCCTATCAGCGGAAAGAAGATCAACGTCGGCGGGAGCATCGTTCCGTTCCGCAAGCAGGTCAAGCTCATTGGGAAGCACTTTCTTCCGTGCAATTTCTGCTCGGGCTGCGTTCCTCTGCTGGGAGCCGAACCGGTGTATAAGTGGGTTACCGGGGGCTGGGGCACATGCACTTCGAGCGGCCTGTGGAAGCGCGACGTCACGTGCCAGGCCGACGGGCAGCCGGGTTTCGCAATGGGCGACGCGCACTGCTCGAAGGCGGGCGCAAAACCGGCCACCACGGGCACGTGCACTGTCCCTGGGTGCCCCAGCACGTGCCGTTCGAGCTCCCTGGGAGACGGCACGTGCGAGGCAGCCTGCAACCTGCCGGAGTGCAACTTCGACGGCGGGGACTGCGCCTCTACCGACCCCTGCAAGGCCCTCAAAGACTGCCCGGTGTGCCTCACCGGGGGCGCCTCCTGCGGCTGGTGCGCGAGCAGTGGCACGTGCCTCAAATCGCAGAGCGCCTGCAGCAGCGCTCTGCCGAGTGACTGGTGGACGAATCGCTGCGCCCTGGAGGAGCAGCAGATTGCCTTCACCCGCCCAACCTCCTTAAACACCCTCCGGGCAGGCCAGGGCTTCACCGTGCAGTGGTCGGGGGGTCCCCTCGGGGGCAACGTGGTCCTGCGCTACCGCTTCGACAATAGCGCGGACGTCTTCTCGGGATTCGGCATCCCGCTCGCGAGCATTCCCAACACGGGCTCGTTCTACTGGGCGATTGACGGCGGCCTGCCGACGAGCAGAGCTTTCGAATTATTGCTGGCGTCCGATGAGGATTTGGGAAACTTTGCGTTCAGTGACTTCTTTGCGGTCTACGGCGGGCTGGACATGAGTGGCTACGTCTGGACGACCGGGGACTTCGGGCCGTGCAGCAAGGAGTGCGGGGGCGGTGTGAGAACGCGCACTACAAGCTGCGTAAATGCGCTCAACGGCACCACCGTTGACGCCAGCTTATGCAACCCGGGCACGAGGCCCTCCGTGAGCGCGAGCTGCAACGCGCAGGCGTGCGTGCAGTGCCCCAACGTCCCGCTGTGTCAGTCGGGGAGCGGCTACTCTTGCTCCGCTTGCTCCTGTAAGTCGAACGGAGACGGAACGTTCTTCTGCGGAATGGTTGCCACGAGTCTCCGGTATGGAACCCAGACCACGTTCGGCTGCGACACGCGGGGCAACGGCTACCAAGAATGCTGCAGGAAGCAAGGGTGAGTCTTCCTTCATCAAAAATAAGTCTCTCTTCATGAACCATAAGTCTCCCTTTCATCGAATATAAGCCTCTCTTCATGAACCATGATTCCCTCTTCATGAGGAATAAGTCTCTCTCCATGAACAATAAGTCCGAAACAGGACACAGGCATAAGAATTTCCGTCTTCGGTCTAATCTTGTGGGCCTGACGGAGATCTTCAGGTCACGACTCTAAGCTGCACTCTTGACCGTCAGATAAGAGGATGCTTCAAAATTACTCTCTGAGCCTACTCTTTGAGAATGTACTCAGCTGAAAGGAGCTCTACGAACGAAGTTTTTTTTGTCAATTTCGCAACTTCTCCTTTCGCTCTCCCCTTTTTGAGCCCTTGTTTCGAAGCGGGCTGGATGCGTGAAGAGCTACAACCATGTGGTCGGTGTTCTCTTTTGTCAAGCGTACGAACCTGCTTCAGTCTGAAACCTCAGGGTGCTAGATCTCCCAGTCTTTCGGTTTTGAGTCCTGCAAGCCTACTCATTGCGGTATTTTTTGAGAGGTGCTCTAAGTCGTTTGATGGAGCGCGACTAGAAGCAGATTCTGACATCTGGAGGACCAAGATTCTGTTATCTTTCTTGGTCCTGCAGGCTCTACTGCGATGACGGCTGCACAAACAAAGCGCAGTGGGTCGTGATTTCCGAGATGCCTTGCAGCGCTTCCTGCGGAGGCGGCACCCAGTGGCGCAAGTTCGCTTGTAAGGGTTACGTCATGTGGAACGGACGGAGGGACGACCGGACGTGCGAGGACTTTTACTGCGGGCCGGATCCTAGCACGAGCGTCACCAATACGTATTACGAATGTAATACGCAGCCGTGCAGGACGTATGCCTGGCAGGTAAGCCTCAACATTCTCACATCGTCAGTCCAAAGTCGAAGATGCATCAAAGTTCAAGATTCGAAGATGATCTTTTTGTACTGCTTGTTTCCGGTGTCTTCTTGCTTCCTTTCGCTTTATGGGAAAACCTCCAAAACTTTAAGAAAGGGGGAGACATGTCAGAGAGGGGACTTGCATGTGAAAAGAAAACCCGTCTTCCAAGACGCAGGAATGCTCACATATGATTGCGCACGTGATCCTTAAGAATTGTTTGCTTGCTGTCTAAGGCCAGAATGAAGCAAAAACCCAACCATAAAACGAGCGGCAATCCTTTTTGAAGAGAGGCGTCCTTGCTGGATCAAGCAACGGCCTGGATTCCACGATCTATTGGCTCTCAACGGCTGATAATGCACACGCTCGTTGTGATGATAAGCGTGAGTTAGAGCCATGCCGTCCGGAACTGAGCAAAGGACGTCCGCTCTTCACTTTCTTACAGGTGGGCGAGTGGCAAAAGTGCACCCAGGACTGCGGGGGCGGGAGTCACGTGCGGGACCTCGCCTGCAAAGCGTCCGACGGCAGCTTTGCTGACGTGTCACTCTGCGACAGCGACGCGCGGCCGCCCACTCAGGTCAGTGCTGCTTCGTGAAGAGATAACAGAAAAAGTGCTTTCTTTCATTATTTCTTTATTTCAATGGTTTTTACCCGGCCATAGACTACATCGTTTCATGGCATGAAAGAAGGAAGTGCAGCATGTCCGAATCGACAGGGCCGGACGATGAAGCGGACGTCCCATTGAAAAGAGACAGAGGAAGGTGTATCGACAAGGAGATAAACATGCAACCCTGCCGCTATTTCTTCGTCCTCAAGACTCCTGCTCCTGACTTTGTAGAGCGTCCTCTGAAAGAACAGGGATGTTTATCAGGCGCACTGATTGCCAAACAGGCCAGAAAGCTAGTGAAACCTCTGTTTAGGCCAGTCAAGCTCTCAAGTCGCCAGCCAGTGCAAGAGCTCGTAGGAGTGTCAAAGTTGAGGACTTGACTGCAGAAGAGAGCGAAAAGGACATGCCCCTCGCATTGAGTCCTTCAAAAAGGGCGAGCTGTAAAAGAAAGAGAAGCGAGGGAATTTGAAATCAGGCAAACAGTCGTTGGACGTCCGAACCTGGAGTCCACTGTCACGCAGCAGCTCCTCCGTTGATCATGCTTGGCCCGTCTAAAAGCAACGTGCTCGATGGGCCGCTCATAATTTTGTGCCACGTGTTGTTCAGGAGGCCTGCAACGTGGACCCATGCCTAAACGTAGATCCGTTCATTAGCCAACCAGCTTCGCTGGACGTGTGGACGGCGGGCCAAACGTACAATGTCACGTGGACTGGGGGCATCCAATACGGGCGCGTCAAATTGCGGATGTCTCGGTCGGCTGCTTCACCGTCAACCGTCCAGCTGGCTTCCATCGACCCGTTGGATGACGGGCCCCAGATCAGCGTTCCAATCGATGCGCTGCCCAATAGCGGCAGCTTCACCGTTCAGATTCCAAACAAGATCCGCTCGGGACTGCTGTCTTTGCAGGTAACTTTGCTCCCGAAAGTCAAACACTCTCAACGAGCCTTGGCAGAAAGTTCTCTTTTCGCTTTTGCGGCTCAACTCCTCATGTTCGGAATCTGTTGATCGAAGCCTGTCGTTTTCTGCAGTACGCCTTTTCTTTACTTGTTGTAGAGAAAGCAGCTTCTCACAAGGAATATTGACTTCTTAGTGTCGCTGTGAACCGCCTTCAAACAAGCTTTCTCGTAGGTTGACGAGCTTCTTGAGGATCTAGGGTTTCAGGGTTTCAGGGTTTGTTGTATTCCCGTCTCAAATGCTTCACCTTCTGTGCAGCTGCAATCCAGCGACGCCAACGGGACAAAGACGGCCCTCACTACCGGTCCGGTTATCATCCGCGGTTTGGCTAACTACACGGTCCTCGTCACAACGGTTTCCCGCGCTGGGAGCTCTTCTACTTTGCCGTCCGCAACTTCCGTAACAGTTGTCGGCACCTTTGGCGCGTCCTTCCCCTTCCTGATCGCTGCTGTTCCTTCCGGGCAGTCTTACTACGACCAGCGGCTCCAAATACTGGACCTCGGGGCAATCTTCCAGTGCGAAGTGACCGGGGCTCCCAACTGGGTCGGCTCGGTGCAAGTCCTCGCGCAGGGCTCTGAGTTAGCAATCGCCCACTTTGGATTCGACGCTCCTTCCCTTGGCCAGACGATACTTCGCTCCGACTGCGCCCAGATTCTTGACTGCCATGCCTGTGCGGAAACCGCAGGCTGCGGTTGGTGTGACACCGATTCTGCGTGTCGGCCTGGAGACGACCAGGGCCCGTACGTCGGTGTCTGCTCTCAGCCCACGGACGCAGCGATGCTCCCGTACGCTTGGGCGACCGTCGCAGCCACGTGCCCTGACCCGTGCAGCCTCTCAAACGCCGCCACGTGTCGCGACTGCGCGCTCAGGGCCGGCTGCGGCTGGTGCGAGTCGACCTGCACGTGCCTCAAAGGGAACGAGAC
>DF237684.1:15868-29352 GCA_000708835.1 Klebsormidium nitens | reverse complement strand
CTGCCTTGCAACCCCAACCAATTCTCAACCCTGGAGCTTATTGGCCCAGCAATGCAACGAGAGCAGCACGTGCCCTGCCGCGCCCGGCCCGCGTGCGCGCGTCCCTGCGGCACAGATCACGTTGACGTCCGAAACCTCGGTCCTCCTCGACGGGTCGCGCTCGTCCAAGTGTGCCACGTGTTTCGGAGTCGACTGCGGCCCCAATGGAGAGTGCATTACCACCGTCAATGCCGCAGCCTGCCGCTGCAAGGCTGGTTACAGCGGGGCCCGGTGTGAACTGCCTCCAAGCCCCTGCCTTAACGTCTCGTCTCCCGGTCAGCTGTCCTGCGCCCCGAGCGGAAACTCATTCGTCCTTCTGTGCGCCAACTCATACGTCGGCAAAGATTGCACGCCTGCTACCCCGGCTCCCACCCCGGGCCCATCCCCGGGGCCCAGCTCAAGCCCACAGCCAAGCCCAAGTTCCACCCCGGGCCCTTCCCCGGGGGCCAGCTCAAACCCACAGCCGAGTCTAAGTGCCAGCCCGGTTCCAAGCACCAGCCCGGTTCCAAGCCCTAGCCCTGCCCCAAGCAGAAGCCCCAGCCCCAAAGCCTCGGTTTCTCCTAGCCCGAGCAAGAGCCCTTCACCGAGCCCTTCACGCAGCCCCTTCGTGTGCTCTTATAATTGCAACAACCGGGGCACGTGCCTGGCTAACAACAAGTGCTCGTGCCAGTTTGGCTGGGAGAGCTTCAACTGCAACTACAACAACCTCGGGTGGAACTGCTTCTGCGAGTGTCCCAACAGCGAGCGGGCTTGCTACAATGCGCCCGGTTGCAAGTATTGCATTGATAATGATTATAATGGTGGCTGCATACCCCTTCGCGAGGACCGCGGGCAGTGCACGAGGGCCCGGAGGAAGCTCCTGGGGGCGGTCGGGGATCCGCCCCGGGCAAGTTGCTATGCATGGGAGCAAGTGTCGGGGCCCGCCTCAGTGCTTTCGAATGCGACCCTGCCGGCCGCGAGAGCGTCAGGCTTGGTAGCCGGCAACTACACGTTCAAGCTCTCTGTGACGGACAACTTCGGGCGCGTCGCAGAAACGGCCGTCCAAGTTTCGGTGCTCGGTAACAGTGCTACCGCCAGCCCTTCGCAGAGCCCAGTTCCATCTCCTAGCCCGGTGGCTAGCTCTTCTGCTAGTCCCTCAAGCAGTCCCTCCCCAAGCCGATTTTTAAGCCCCTCTAGCAGCCCGCTTCCTAGGCCCTCAAACAGTCCGGCTGCCAGCCCCTCAAGCAGCGCAACTCCGAGCTCTTCTAGCAGCCCCTTTGCGAGTGTCCCGAGCAACCCGTTTGCCAGCCCTTCCAGCAGCCCGTTTGCGAGTCCCCCGAGAAACCCGTTTGCCAGCTCCTCCGGTAGCCCGGTTGCTAGCCCTTCCATCAGCCCGGTTATTAGCCCTTCCAGCAGCCCGGTTGCTAGCCCTTCCAGCAGCCCGGTTGCCAGCCCATCTCCCAGCACAATTGCGAGCGCATCCCCCGACCCAATTGCGAGCCCTTCTAGCAGCCCCTACATGCGTCCTTCCGATAGCCCGTCAACAAGTGCAGGTCAAAGCGAAGGCCCTTCCCCGAGTCCGTCGCCAAGCCCAGTTGCTTCCTCTCCGCCCGGTAGTCCTTCCCCGAGTGCTTCTTCGAGCCCTCAACCGAGCCCTTCCTCAAGCGCTGCGCCTCAAACTTCCCCAAGCACTTCTCCTAGCCCGGTAGAAAGTCCGTCTCTCTCCCCGGTGCCAAGCCCGACGTCTAGCTCCGCCCCGAGCCCTTCCCCGAGCGCTTCTCCTAGCCCGGTAGAAAGCCCGTCTCTCTCCCCGGTGCCAAGCCCCTCTTCTTCTAGCTCAGTCTCAAGCCCTTCCCCGAGCCCCTCACCGAGCACTCCTTCGAGCCCGGTAGAGAGCCCCTCGCCAAGCCCGCGCGCCTCAGTGAGACCCAGCCGAAGCCCAAAGGCCAGCCCCTCCCCTTCTCCCTCTCCCTCTCAGTCGCCTTCCCCAAGCGCGGCCGCGGCTGTCGCAGCGTCGATTAACGTCGGGGTTTCCTTAACCAGCCTCGAGGACGCGAACCTGATCCAGAACGACGACATCGCGCTCTCGCTTGCCGAAGCCAACGGGCTTGACCCGGGGTCTGTAGTCATTAGCGGCATAACCTTCGCCGTTAACCATTCCTGCGTGTTGGGCAACGTGTCGCCCGACGATTGGACCGACTGGGGCGGGAGAGAGGCGTTCATCGATGGGGTGTCGTACGCTCTAAATGTCGATCCTTCGTCCGTTTCCATAGACGGCTTCTCGGAGAGCGGGAGGCGACGCGGGTTGCTTCAAACCCCAGGGTTGAGGGTTTTGTTCAGCATCCTCTGTACAGACGGGTCTCAAGCGAAGGAAGTGGCGCAGGCCGTTGGAGATGCGCTTCTAGCGGCAAAGTCAGCGCTGCCTTCGAGTCCTCCGGTCTATCGCCGACGGACGTTCAAGTAACCGAAACCCCTACGGTTAGCGCTCGTGTGCAGGTGGTTATCAGCATAACCGCAGCTAACGCGGCCGCAGTCTCCTCAGAGGCCGCAGCAATCGCGGAGTCTGTCGACTCAGGGTCCTTCTCAACCGCGCTGCAAGAGAGGGGCGTTAGCGCGCAAACAGAGGTAGTTTCGGACCCAACCTGGTCCGTTATCGGTAAACCCCCTCCCCCGCAGCTTGGGCCTTCGCCCTCCAAGCGCCCACAGCCGCCGCCGCCGCCGCCGCAAACTCCTCCCCCGGAACCACCCTTTTTTGACCCCCCGTTAGAGAGCTTCGCAAACCCGCCCCCGGCCCCGCCGCCACCGCCGCCCCCCGCACCTCCCCTTCCGGTCAAAAAGGGTGGCTGCTTTCCCGCTGACGCTTTTGTGACGTTAGCGGACGGCGGCTGGAAAAGAATGGCGGACGTCCATTTGGGCGATCCCGTTCTTGTCTTTGACCCGAGCTCTGGCGAGCTGTTTGTACAGCCCGTGTACTGGTTCACGCACCACCTGAACCAAACGGTAAGTCGCACGACTTTAGCCGCCGGAATTGTGCTAAGAAAGTAAAGAATAAGTTGAATAAAGAATTGACAGAAAAGTGTTCAAAGGAAAACAAAGCACGCGAATGAAAGGAAAGGGGTAGAAGGCACCTTGTGACTGGTTTTCTAGTTAAAGAAGACTTCTCATCCGTTTTAGGACTTAAGTTGTCGTCCTCAGCAAAGGCAGTCAAACGGTTGCCGTTCGTTTGCGGATATGATCAGAACCGTCAAAAGGATTCCGCTTTATTCCACGTGCCTTTGTGCGCTGAACATCCGGCCCGTAGATTGGCGCTGCTTGCCTAACAATCAAACACTTGAAAACAACAAAAGTGCAAGCGTGAATTTGAGGCGGACACATCACCGCCCCTAGGCTTCATATGCTCAACTCATGATGCTTTTTTGTCGGGACCATTGAGCATTGGGGGATCAAAACTTGCCTCTTACCCCAGATCAACTAGAGCTGGCGGACAAGTTTCTACGACTTTGCTGTCGTGCACTGCAAAGAACCAAGAAGGGATGTCCCTTGTTTGTGGCAGAGATCAGTCTTTCTCTTCATGCCACTGCTGGACATCAAACACCAATCCTTCAACTCTTTTGCAGGCCACTTACGTCTCCCTCGAAGCCGACGCGGGTGTAAGCATCAGCGGTACTCCGAACCATTACATCCTGGTCTCGGACCCTCGATCTACCCTCTCAATTCAGCAAGCGACCATCAAGCCCTTCGCAGACGTAAAACCTGGCGACGTTATCTGGACGTCCAAAGGCCCCGGAAGGCAAACCTCGCTCGCGCCCAGCACGGTCGTCAGCGTGACGTCATCCGTCCTGCCGGGTTGTACAGCCCCAAAACTGTGAGCGGGACCATCCTAGTCGACCGGGTGGCCGCTCTCCAGTTCACCACCGCCTTCCCTCCGTCCCTCGGGGCTTTCCACCGTGCGATGCTGCCTGCCCGGTTGGTCGCGGCCCTGGTGCCGCGAGCAGCCCTAGAGTGGATTCTGCGCCGCTTCTTCGCGGCTTTTGCTTGAAATGCAGCGGGGAAGAGCCTGGAAAATGGGACCCGTGTGCTCACGTGGTTCTGCCACGTGGCGCTCCGTGAGGGACTGGCGATGCTGTGCTGCTCTTAGCCGTTGAGATGGGGAAAAACATCAGGGGGCGAAAGAGTGAGCACTCCCGCGGAGGGCTCTTGGTTTGATTGACAGCTGTCGTTTTCGAAACGGGTCAGGCAAAAACAGCCACTCAAATCAAAGCGGGGGAGGAATAGGGCAAGCCAACTCCTTTACAAGCAACTGAGGAAGCTGCTCTTGTTGATGCAATAAAGCGGGAGGCAGGAAAAACTACCCCGCCGCGCCGTGCGCAATTCCCTGGAGATGAGGCACAAAGGAGGCTAGAAAGGCGTATGCTGGAAAAGAAGAGAAGCGCTTCTTTCAGTCTCCGAACCTGCCTGGGCTGTTGGGCCATCTTCTGTTTGACGAGATGTACTAGCCAGGATGCGCGTGCTTGCTTTCCCCGGGCAGGGAGCACATTTTACTCGCCGCTTCCACAGGACGCTGGCTGCGGCCGGGGTAATCACCCGGGCGGTTTTGAGGGGCAGAAGTGGCCTTGGGAGGAAGCGGGTAAAGATGGCGCTGTCGAAAGGCACCAGCAAGAAGCATTCACGAACCGGACAGCAAGGAGCTATAAGGAAGGAGGGGAAAGAAGACCGAAGTCCAGGAGCGTACGCCCTCCGAACGTTCTGTCTTGACATGCAAAAGAGCAGGAGGAGGAGATTCGGTAAGGGTACAACCTGAGCTGTGACAGAGGGAGGATACTGATTTTGTATCGAAGCAGGCTGGCGGCCCGGTAGGCGCGTGCTACTGACGGTAGAGCCGTTCATCCGAGAGACACAGCAGGAGTTACAGATAAGCGAGTCAAACACTCATTGAAGCATTGCTTGATCTTTGCACGTCAAACGTCCAATCTTGCTTTGCATGCATTGACAACGTCAACCCTTGTCAAGAAGCGACCATGATGATGCACGAGATGCACTGCTTCAATCAGGTAGTATAGCCCGTTTGCGCATCGAGCATTCGCACGCCGCTATGAACAGCTAGCCAACATGGAAGCGAATAGATCTGCACAACGCAGATACTAATTTTAGCCAAGAAGACCGAAATACCTGTTGTCCCGTCATACTATGATAGAACGGGGCTGATGAATGTTGTGTAAGTATTTTGGAGGACATGCAGCCGCCAAGGAAGTCGCGAGCATTGACTCAAAGAGGTGAAGCACTCAGCCAAAGACTCGCTGCTCCGGCAAGAAGTTGTAATTTGTCGTGCATCGTGAAGGTATTTCCTCATGAACAGCCGTTCCTTTGCAACTTCTTTGCTCCTTCTCTACGAGATACCGCCTTCTTGAGCAATCAACTCCCTCTGCTATCTCTGCGTCACGTGCACGGTCTATAAATCTGCTCCGCAAAACCTTACGTAATCGCGCTTTCTAGCGGCAGGCTTCTTATGAGGAAGCGTCTTCAGTGCCTTAGTGCCACGCATCGAAATCTGCTTTGCAGGATCTAGCTGGGAAGAAGAGACCAGGGAACAGAAGCTGGTCGATACTCGCTCCCTAAAGGCACAGCATCTCTTGCGGAGAGATGCCCCAAACGTACGTCAAAGAGTTTCGTTCCTACTGCCTCGAAAACAAAATATAGGCCTTGCAGAGTGCATCAATCCTATGTTCTTAGCCATCATGAGTCCAAAAGATGTTGACGTTGAGGGCGCAGGAGTGGGTACTCGGAAGGTTATGTTGCGCACATTTGTCGGAAGGATCCAGTGCAGCATGATGATCTGCGCGCGCGCTGAACACGCGCGTGCATCTTTCAGTTCGCGAGCCGGGTTCGGGATTTCTGAACGGCGGTTATACAGTTGCAAATCTAACCAGTACCCGCTCCTCGATGCATTATGTGCAAGTTGGTGACAGCTGTAGGACGGTACCTAGATTCTCTCATAGGTATAACAACCGAGAGTACAACTCTTGATGACTGTCAAGGGACTCGCACAGCCGGACCAGACTGTCAAGGGACTCGCACAGCCGGACCAGAAGCAGGCGTGAAGTCGGCATTAAAGTGGAGCGCGTTGCCAGTCTCCTCTATTCTGCCACTTTTGGCTACTCTCACTTTCTGACACACAGTACACCTGTTGACACACGTACACCTGTTGACACAATTCTGACCATGAGAGAGATCCAGCCTAGATGCCGCGCATGCGAACTGGTCTTTGAGGGCCTAGCTTGGAAGCTGAGCCAATGGTTTGAAGGAGTCTCTGTGTTCACAAATGTTCCAAGCTGGCCGATCCTCTTCAAGGTAGAAATGTTGCACTTTTTGCAAAAGATTGGAAAGCACTGTTGCAGGGATGTTGCGGATGACAACTGATCAGCTGAGTAAGTAAGCTGCATACGTACTAGACATAGGTAGCTTCTCCTTTGCCAGGAAGTGCGCAGCAGCTCACATCAGGACTGTGATCGACAACAATATTCAATCTGGGTTCTACCTACTTCCCCGAGCCTGCAGCTTACCTAACTACAATGCACTCACGATCAAGCAAAGTTGGGGAGGGAGCTCAACATACGCTCAGAGTTGCAAATGCGGCAACCTCAGCGGCAACCTCAGCTGGCACGTGCACTGCCGGAGGCACTGCATGGCAATGCAGGGGATCCATACTCGTATTTATGATGGGGATGCTGCAGCTTGCAGCTGGCACGGATTAGGCAACCCAACCATTGGATCAAGGCACGTCACCTGACAACCTGCTGTTAGTAAAGCTGGCCGTTGCAGCTAGGGGCCCTTGGTGGCTCAGCTCCCGGTCCTGATCAGCTGCTTATAAGTAGAGGCATGAAGAGTCGTACTAAAGTCCCTCGGTGGACGCTTTATGCGCTCGCCTTGGTTCTGGTGCTTGCAAACGTCCAGCCTGCTACTAGCAATCTGCCACAAGAGGTGTCTCCTGGATTCATCTATTACAACGGAACGGATGCTACGGGCACACGGGACCTTCCTGTTCCTTGGAAGGATGAGTCTACCCGGTGTCGGCCAGGCGATGACGGATATGTCGAGCAATCTGTGGATAGCTGTGCGACCGTGTGCTTCAATTTCGATACTTGCATAGGGTTCGTGTGGTGGCCGGGAGACTCAGTCCTGCCTAACTGCTGCTTCTTGAAGCAAGCGCCCTTCGGTGGCTTCACAACAGGATCGGATGCAAGTCTATATCTTCGGAGATCCGGTGAGCTTACCAGAGTTGCAAACTAGGGAAGCTTGCGAATAGTAGAAACACTATTGAGAAGGACTGAAACCTGGCCAGTGCCAGTGACTGCTGCACCTAAGGTCGAGCTGAACTGGTCTTTCACAACCTGCACATCGTTTCTTGCTTACAGGATCTTTAGCTTACTGTGTCAGCACATTGCGATCCTTGGGGACATCATTTGTCTTTTGTGATCGGTAGCCACAGACTCAAGGTCAAAGCTATATTACCTTCGCGCCCGGCAGTTCCGTGGCAGGGAGACTCAGAAGCATCTTTAGCTTCAAGCGCAAAGTTCATCTCTCCGCAGGCCTCCCGGGAGTAACCAGCTTCCAAAACTACAAGGATGCTGACTATATCGGTAATTACGAAATGGCACTCGACGGGCTTCAAGAGTGTACATCAGACAGAGTCGGTTATTACCAGCCCTCTGCAGACGCGTGCGCTAACCTGTGCCTTTCTTTCAGCTCGTGTATTGGCTTCTCGTTCTGGACGTCCAACTATTGGCCGGACTTGTGTTGCTCCTTGCAACAAGCCCCTTCCCATGGGCTGATGCGCTCGTTGGGTACCAACTATTACCTCAGACTTGCTGGTGAGTATGTCTGTCAAGGTCCTGCCAACACCGGGACGATGGCTGAACAAGCAGCTCGTTCCCCCACTCCATTACCAACGGCGTCAGCTCTCAGAGGACATGTAGCTTTGGTGGCTACGTTTCTTCTCGAACTCTGACCCAACTTTGATCGAGTATCGGTCCTAGGCACTGGTGTGGCCTCGTCGAACCAGTAGAGCTGCTTCCACTCTGATCTCGTGCTTGAGAAAAGGCACCTTACACCTCGTTGTCAGGAGCAACAAGTCAGCCAACATCTTCTCTGACAGCTGTACTTGTACCTGAGGCTGTTTCTCCTTCTTCGCAGCATCTCCGTCTCCCTCTCAGTCACAACTTCTTCCCCGTCGCCCTCTCCCTCGAGCTCGCCTTTTCCTTCCTCCTCACCAAGTCCAGCAAGCTCTCCGTCCCCATCGCTGACGCCTTCTCCTTCTTCGATCCCAAGCCCATCTTCCTCTCGATCAGTCTCTCCTTCGCCTTCGATCTCCGTATCTCCGTCCTCATCCGTCAATCCCTCTCCATCCATGTCCTTATCTCCGTCACCTTCGATAAGCCCCTCCCCCTACCCCTCCCTTTCGCCCTCGCCTTCTTTCTCGGCAAGTCCGTCAAGGTCTGCATCTCCTTCCTCGACTCCCTTCCCCTCACCTTCTCCTATGACAAGCCGATCTCCAGCTCAGTCGATACCTCCATCGCCATCAGTCTCAGTATCTCCCTCCCCTTCTTCGTTAACGAGCCCCTCTCCATCGATGACCTCGTCTCCGTCTGCTTCTCTCAGCCCCTCAGCTTTGCAGAGCCTCTCGCCGTCCCCTTCAACATCCGCATCACCATCGCCCTCAGGTTCCCAACCACCGGCCCAAAGCTTGGCCCCTAGCCCCTCCACTTCCCCCTCTCCCTCTCAAAGTCCATCACTTTCCACTTTCCAAGCTGATCCATCCATGTCCTCATCGCCTGTTGCGTCACCTTCTCAAACCTCTCCTGCGTCTTCACCACGAAGTCCAAGTCCTTCGCAAACCAGTCCGCAGTCGCCTTCGCCGCTCCCTTCGCCCTCCACTTCTCTTGCAATTAGTCCCTCCCTTGAAGCTTCACCGTCGTTCTCCCTCTCACCAAGCACCTCTTCACGTATAAGTTCACCGTCTCCATCTAGATCTGTGCGGCCTCAACCTTCCCCACTCCCGTCCTACGCTCCAAATGCAACGGACCTCTCACCATTATCGGCACCACCCGTGGAAGAGCCCCCAGTCGAGACTCCTGCTCCATCTCCTTCCCCATCCCTTGCACTCAGCCCACCAAAGCCCAGTGCGCCTCCCAATACAGGTAAACCTCTTGCCTTTCTTACAATCGAAATTGGGCTTTTGTGTGTCTCTTGACTATGTTGCCAGCGAAAATCCTTCCCTGTAAAGCTAGCTTGCTTCAAGGATAAAGAGCGTACCTCTGTGGTTGACATGGCCAAGAGACCTCATTAAAACTCGGAGCTAAGAGATTCCCCGAGAATCCCTCAGGGTCTTGAGCCTGGGGACCCCTCAAGGCACCGGTTGAAGATTATTTGCCAGACACGTCTCTGTCATATCTGGAGGCAAGTCGAGCCAAGCGTCCTTGAGTGCAGAGAGCGCGAAGCTTTCGATTGCTCCTTTGGAATGAAATGTCCGGCAACAGCCAGCCCTCCTTTCCTCTCGCAGTCACTTGCACGTGCCCCTCGGACCAGACTCTTGGCGTCAACATGGAGTGCCCTTGTGTGTATCCGCTCACCGTAGTCCTCCGGCTCACTGCCTTCAACTTGCTCACTTTCAACACCACCCTGCAAGCGCAGCTCGTCGCATCTCTGGCTGACTCATTCCAGCTTAGAGCGGGTCAGGTACGTGCCCAGCTTCACTGCATCACGAGCGGGACGCAACATGAGTGTGAAACACGTTTCTGTCCTTCTATCAGCCAGCAGACTAGGAGAGTGACCGAGTCAACGACAGCTTTTGCTTCTCGAGAACAATCGAGTTTGTCCTCTTTCGCAACCGTTGAAGAGCACTCAGAGTCGAGGTTTCGTTCCAAACTTTGGAACGGTCAACAGTGGAGATTGCTTCTTCAGCCGGCCGGCCATGCTACTGATCTCCTGAGACATCAAGGGGCGCCACCGAGCCGATCGCCTCCCCTATTCAGGTCCGGGTCTCACGAGTGGAGCAGGGGAGCGTTATCGTCACAACAGTGTCCGTACCACTTCCCGGACAGGGCTCGGCTCTGTCAGCCGCTACAGTTTCGGATATTAGCGCCACCCTCGAGGCCTCGACCTTCAGCCTGCCGTCGATCTTTGGGCCCCACCAAGTGACCACCGTCCAAGCGCCCCCACAAGTCGCGTACACAGGTGCGTGAAAGTGCACTGTTCACTGCTAAGCACTCGTACTTCGTCTCCCTTCCGGGAAGTCTAACGGAAGCTCGAAGCAACTTAGATTGCTTTTTCTTTCCATGCAGACTTGCGTGTCCTCTTCTTTGCCTTAAAGGCCCGCTTCTTCGGGACAGCTAAAGTGAATCTCCTGTCACGAAGCAGGCGTCGTGTTGCAACTGTTGTCCACAGTTTCGTTCTGATGAGCAAGGGTCCAAGTCTGGTGGCATATGCTACAGAGAGGCTTTTCGCAGTTTGTACTCTGTTTTGGGTCGGCTAGCTTGTGGCTTCAAATCCATACCCATCTGCAATGAAGGGAATGGTTGGATCCACTTATCAACTGCATATGCGCAAACTCGGAGAATGTGCCCAATTAATGCACGCAACTCTTGCAGGCTCAACCGGCGCAGGGTCAAACGGGAGCGTAGTGGACTGCAGCCAAAGTTCCAATCTTGCAAGCAAAGACTGTGTAAAGCAAGCCGCGACTTCGGTCTTCAAATATACGTGGGCGATCGCGAGTGGTGGAGGCGCTGCTGCCCTTTCAATGATCTCTGGACTGCTGACAGCATACTCGTATCTCACAAGTGTAAGCTCGCGCCAGATCTTAGAGCAACCATGAGGAGTGCCTAAAAGGCACGAGACGTCACTGCACTACTCCTCTCCTTTGTCAGCCAGCACATAAGGATGAGATGGGCTCAACGCCACTTCTTCTTGTCCACCTCTTAGAGAAGCTCTCTCCGTAGACCACCACTGATAAGTACTTCGCACGTCCCCTGCTGAAGCGCATGAGACGTTGCATCTGCGAGGTCTTTCGATGTTGAGCTTATTATGCTGGTGTGAAGACACGACCATCAGGAGCCGTAGATGTATCGTTCCGGAGCCTATATCTGCTATCACGTGACGTGCCATCTCTGCTTGCAGTATAGGAAGCATCGAAAGAAGTTTCCCTTAGCCGACGCTCTTCGAAAAGAGCTGGGTCTCTATCTGTGGAATTTCGAGTCGTCGAAAGGGCTCCCTTACACCAAGGAAGTCGAGAAGCTGTCCAAGGCCTTCGACGAGTCCCAAGGACCAAGAAGAGCCAAGGAGATCGAGGTACGCTGCAGAAGGTTTCCAAGTGGCACCTCAGAACCTTTGCGTCACAAAGGGGGCCACTTCAAGCTGAGAGTCTATCCCAGAGGGATCCGATAGCAGAAGGTGCAATGAAGCCATCAGAACTGAAGCAGCTGTGTATCTCAGAGGATCTCTTCTTGGCTCTTGTTTGGCCACGGCCCGTTCGTTTAACGGAGTGAAAGTGGAGTCAGCCATCCTATTCTTGACCTTGTTCACATCGCAAAATTTCGAGGGGGCCGCGCAGGTGCCGCAAGCTGCCGGCGGCAGTTGCGGCACTTGCCGTCATGGTATGCCGCTCCGGCACTCATCGACGTGCCGCAATGTGCCGTCCGGCGGTGTCGGTGCCGCCAGGCAGCCGTCCTAGTGCCGACAAGGCGAGCGCGGCACACCTACCCGGCACATGTACGGCATTGTGGGGTCCGAGGCACGCATCAGCACGGTACAATGAATTCGGCCGGCATGTAGCCGCAACGGCATGTGTACGGTTTGCTCATTACGTGTACGGCGTCGACACGGCACGACATGGCATTTAATACCGTCGTTACACACGGCGCACAGTTTACGCTGAAAGCCTTGAATGCTTGAATGGGTGGTGAGCGTAGAATGTGCGCAACTTCAGTACTCGGACGGTCGACTCATCAAATTTGATTCTCGAGTCCAACTTCGGCGAAAAATTCGGTAACTCACTGATTACTGCTCACTGAGTCTAGCTAGCCTAGGTGCTTCCACTGAGTCTAGCTAGCCTCATGATACTTCGGAGCCTAGACCAGTACACTACCTGCGCACACATTACGCTGGAACCTTCTTAATGCCTCGCTAGCGTAACTTATGCGCCAGCAGCCAAACCTTGTTGAAAAACACCAACACTCGCGCCGGTTGGTCAAGACATCAACTTATTGAGATCCATCTATACTACCATCAACGCTTGACAAGTCTGAGCTAGTGTGGCTTGTATGGCTTGTGTCTCACCGTCGATTGTTGTCTTCCTTAATCCATCACGCAGGCCTACAATTGGCAATGGTTGTCCTGCAATGTACAATCATTGGCAGTCAACATATAAGCAATCAAAGTGATCAATTGCAACAACCCAAGTTATCATCGAGTTGCAACTCTGCTTTGTGAAAGACACTTCTATAAGCAGAGGTTGCAAATTTGACAAAGAGGATAAATGGCAACTCTTACATAGCTTGGCAAATCTTGCACAACTTTGCATACAAAGTTCATTACAGCGATCAGTGCATCAATTGGTCTGAGCTAGTATGGCTTGTATAGCTTGTGTCTCACCCTCGATTGTTGTCTTCCTTAATCCCTCACGCAGGTCTACAATTGGCAATGGTTGTCCTGCAATGTACAATTATTGGCAGTCAATATATAAGCAATCAAAGTGATCAATTGCAACAACCCAAGTTATAATCGAGTTGCAACTCTGCTTTGTGAAAGACACTTCTATAAGCAGATGTTGCAATCTTGACAAAGAGGATAAATGGCAACTCTTACACAGCTTGGCAAATCTTGCACAGCTTTGCATACAAAGTTCATTACAGCAATCAGTGCATCAATTGGTTCGAGCTAGTATGGTTTGTATGGCTTGTGTCTCACCCTCGATTGTTGTCTTCCTTAATCCATCACGCAGGCCTTCCGCAATCCCGCCGCACGTGCTCCAATCCTCTGTCGACGCACCTGGGCAATCTACGCCGTTGCGGGGTGGCACTGCGCGAAAGTCTAAAGGTGGATTGAAACGACTTGCGCCATGGCGCTCTTCAAGGCGGCGCCCAATGGCTTACCTAGCTAGCGACCAATTACAGCTACAATGTGTCGAATCTAAGTCTGACGAGTCTAGGCGTTTAGGCTAGGTACACTGAGTGAGTCCGAGTGGTTGACCGTCGAATTTTGAATTTGAATCTAGGTAGGCCCGACATTTTAACTCCGACCGTCGATTCGATCATCGACGGCGGATTGCTCAATTTCCAGCAGATTGCCCGGACGGTACATACCGTAGGCTAAGTAGGTATGTACCATACACCGTAGGTATATGGACCGTGCGGCACCGTCCGGACCGACCGCGGAACTGTACTGAAAGAAGACCGGTTGGCGACACAACACGCGGG
>DF237684.1:0-15342 GCA_000708835.1 Klebsormidium nitens | reverse complement strand
TCTCACATGCGGCAGGCTCCTTTTCTCGGTTTGTACGGCTGGCGCACAGTTTACGATGCGAAGCGCTATTGGCCTGTCTATCGTAAAGTGCGCGCTGGTAAGCTTCTTCGAATTTTTTTTTGGCTCCACATCTTTTTTACTACCTGGGGTCTCTTGTGAGACGGTGCCGGCACTGTACGCGGCACGTTCCCAACCGTCACGGCAGCCGGCCATGCTGGCACGGCTATGGCACAAGAGGGTATCGGCACTGTACGCGGCACATTCCCAGCCGTCACGGCAGCCAACCATGCCGGCACGGCTATTGGCTGCCGCACAACAACATGCCCGGCACCAACTACGGCGCGGACGTGATAGCGTCCGACAACCATATGCAATGCCCGCATCATGCGGCAGCTGTTGCGGCAATACGGGCACGGTGCGGCACCATGCGGCACGTGTGCGGCAGTCAAACGGCATAAGTGCGGCATTGGAGGTGCCGGCCGTGAAGCCTACGGCACCTGGAATGTTCATAAGAAATTTTGCGATGCAGTCTTTTCTCCCCACAGAGCCTGTGCCTACGGAAGCGCGACAAGGCAATCCTAGCTGGAACGATTGCTGACAAGCTCAGGGCCGATTTCTCGGCCGATTTTGCTGTGGGAGATAGCCAGCCCTCCGTGTCATCGTGGCTTGCAACAGTAGCGGAAGTACTCGGCTTGACGGACCAGAAGCTGCTTGAATTCGTCTTGCACAAGCTCTTAGAGGAGGACTACCGGTGAGACTTGCCCGTAGAGCCGAGTGCAGAGCAGGCGACATGAGAGCGTTTACAGACTTGAGTGGCACCCACGACGAGCTGCTTATAAGCATCAGTGTGTATAGCTATGCCTGTCCTTCGAGGGAGGCAGTCCATGAGGAAGAGATGATGCTTCAGTAAAGGTTATCCTCCTGTGACGCAATGGAGCGTCTCATCTCTTCGCATGCAACATCTCCTATGCTGCTCCTCGTCCGACTGAGTTCTATTCGCACGTGCCCTCTGCAGGCGCAAGCTGGTCTCTCACGTGGAGCAGACTCTACCGGCCGGTCTGATTCGCAGTCCCGAAGGTGGCTCGCCTTTCGAGGATGCAGTCCCCACGCAAACGTCAGCGCAAGACAGTGCACAAACCTTGCCTTCTGCGCCGGAAGTGCCAGGCAGTGTGGATTGGCGCGACCAGAACCCAGCGTTCAGGATGTCGGAACCCTTAGACGATCGACCCGGTGGTGGCCCCCGCATGGAAGCAGGGCTAAGCGAAGATGGGGGAGACAGAAACAGGCCCCTTCGAAGGAGGAGCACTGCAAGCGACGGCCGGATAGAGAACGTGAGTTGCTTGCCATCGCTTTTAAAGACCGCTCTCACATGTACCGATTGAAGGCGCACTTCGTCTGGCATCTTATTCTCACCAAGCGAAAACTTTGCACGTTGATTTCGTCCAATTTAACTCCCTTGTGAAGTGATCAAGAAGAGCTATGTAAGCAAGTATGCCCGGAAAGGAGCCTCGAATGAGATTCTGACGATTTTTTCCAGAGTCAGTGAGAAGGGGCCGTTGACTCGTCATTCAGAACGCTTCCTTGCCAGCTAGGTGCACGAGTCGATGAGGCAACTCTGGTTCGATATGGACTCTTCAAACAAAAGAGAGCATGAGGTCATTGTAGCGAAATTTGACAACGGCTGAGGGGTAGCTTAGCTTAGTTGACTTACGGCCTTCTCACGATGCTCTCTGCAGACTTGCTGCATCTGCTTCTCTGAGGTTGCCAACATGAGCTTCCAGTGTGGGCATATGGTAAGGATGTTCAAACGAACAGTTGCAATCTAAGACGACTGTTGCTGCGATTGTGGGCAATGCTTTCAAGGCTCATTCGTTCCCAAACGCCGCGCGAGCTCAGTGGCACTCATCGCATACAATCTCCGGCGTCAAACGCACTGAGAGTGCTGTTCAAACTCCTATGGAAGCAGTGAGAAAATCAGCTCAACTTGAATTACAGAGTAGAGACTGTTACCCTTATCGAGATCTGGTGGGCTGTGCTTCACTCCACAATTCGATGCTCCAGGAAGTTGTGATTGACTGGAGTGGTCCGTTGGATCTGTGCATGTCAGACGTTCTACCCATCCATCTCACCTCCGCAACCAAAAGTATTTCCCGAACCCATGCTTCTTCCTGTCTTTGTAGACGTGTGCAGGCTGTGCGCCATCTCTCAACAAATGTCCACACTGTCGAGCAACAATAACGCAGAGGACAAGATTGTACTTCTAGCCTGGTTGTCAGGGCCCAATTGATTACAAATGGGGAAAGTTTTATGTTGGAACATGACGGATTGACAAGCTCGTTACCTGGGTTGCACAAGTAGAATGATCGGTCTGTCCGTCATTAGAGATCTCGGTCTATGACGCACAGTCAAGTCCTTTTCGAAGAAATGCAGCTTGTGCCAAAGATAGTCAGTCTGCGCCCGCGTGTTCCTAGCTAAAGGTAGCGAGTGATAGCCCTCCACCTTGCAGGAAAGCATGTGCATTGCATGTGCTCAGTTCAGCTTACATAATGAAGTGCTACAATTCGCATATAGCATGCAAGTTACAACCTGGGACATGCTAGGCTGATAGTATTTTCCACAGGTTGATCCTTGACCACGCTTGTATTACATGAATGAACTGCACTGAGCCGTTTATGCGAACCGGTATCTGGTTACCTTTCAAGAACTGCAGCAGATCAAGGTCACGCCGCCTCATGAGATGCCCCTCTGCGTGACGGGTCAATATATGGTCGGAGAATATGATTGCGTGGCATGACGTCACTACATGTGAATACTGAGAACCTGCCAGCCATGAGTCCTCAATGTAAACACCAGAAATAAATTGCATTCATTGGACATGCGGCGATGCAGCGCCCCGCATGCCGCGCATCATATGAGACTGAATAACGACATATGCGAAAGAAGCGCCAAAAGCCCGGCTCTCCTTTTGTTGGCTTCTGAGGTGGCCGCAAAGGAACACGTGTCTCAGGGCGCGAGTACTGCTCATCACTTCGTCACTCGCTCCCGGGGAACCTTCGTTGCAATTGAAGGGCTGGAATTTCAAAGGGCGTCCTCCTGGTTGCTAAGCGGGTATGAGAGGGCGCCTTTGACTGGCACAGACGGGGGAGACGCAGAGATAGTCTCGATAGACGCTAGACGTTGACTGTCAAACATTCTCCTTGATGGGACGGGTTGCCTGCAACGAGGAGATAGAAGCTGGCTTTCCACTTGGGTGAAAAGAGCCTGATTCGAAAAGTCAATAGTCTCCGCTTTCAAAAACCTCGGGTGATTGCAAGAGGCAGACAAGCGTCTCTTTCGTCTCCTGCCGACATTCAGCTAACAATTGGGACGGAAGGGGACAGAAAGTGCGGCCTGTGTTTGTGCGAATGTCCAGGTCCTGACCACGATAGAGTATCACAAATAACACTGCCTTTTTCAAAAGCGCTCATCTCAAACGACGTCCCACCTCCCAAAATCTTTCGACACACTAAGGCAACTCCCCAAGAAGGCAACGAGCTCCGACGCAATTGAACAAGGCGAGAGTCGTTTAATCATGTTATCATCGAGTTCCCTTAAAGAAACAAGAATTCTCCCTTCTTGTTACCTCCAAGGAAGCTCCACGCACGACCATCCTTCCCAAGTGTCCGCCCTCTTGCTTGTTGCCACATAAGCGAAAGCTCCCAGTGCGCGTCATGTAAGCTTCAAACAATCTCCGTCTTGACATACTGCAGAAAGTTCATGGCTTCCTTTGCGGCTTTCCTGCCTATCCCCGCGAGCTTCTGCGGCGTCATGAACTTGTTGAAAGCCGCGTTGACCGGCCCCGGCAACAGGAAGTAGTTGTACCGATGATCGGGGCCACCAGAGGAGTTGTTCCAAATATGGTCAATTTGTATGCGCGAGTCTTTGCTGTGCAAGTCGGGTTGCAACTCCGCTAGCGCGTCTCTGGTAGAGCCCGGTATGTACCGGGCGTTTGAGGTATCCTCCAGCCACTGCTCAGTTTTTGTTTGCCTTTGGAGGACATGATAAGTTCAAGAATGCTGCCCAGATAGCAGCCCCATTTCAGCCGCTCCGTTGAGAGCGGCTTGAACCCGTGCGGCTTCTCCTCGAAGAACGCCAACGCTAGTGTCTCCAGCTTCTTCCTGACATGGGAGAGGGAAGATAGAGGTTAGGACAATTCGCCTGCTGAAGCGTCCGTAATCTGCAAAGTCTTGAGCAAGCTGAAGTTGCGCACTTTCAGATCAACGGCGAGTTTCTCACGACTTGGTATCAAGAGACGCATACCTCTCGTCTCATATGGGTTGCCCCCCCTTCGGTGGTCAAATAAGGCCGGCCGTTCTTATCCTGATTGTCAAGATGTTGCACATCATCCAACCAACAGTCTATCCAATGTTTCTCATGACTCGCACAAAAGTTAGGACCCTCTTTGGGAAGCGAGGGTCCCTTGATTGCTCTCCTGCTTATCCAGATCCTTGAGAAGGACATATCAATAATCTTGAAACCACCGGACATGTCCTAATCATTTAAGGGCCTCATGCGATTCTTCTTTTGAAGCCAATCTGTATCGACTCATCTAACGCAAAAGCACCTATCGATAAGAAATGGTCACTAGAAGGCCGAAACGAGTACTTCAACAACCATACGTTTCTCATGATTTTAAGACCTGGGCTCCGAAAGATCACAGGCTTTGGGATGCAGGGCGGTCGTATAGAATGCGCTTTGCAGTCACACACTCACCACGCTTTGGGTCTTTGGAGAGCGCCAACTCGTACGCTGCTCTATCCACATTTGGGCCTTTTACGTGCTCGCCCTTATTCGTGTCGACCTGAGGGGTGCTTCTCGGTCGAGAGGCCGAAACCGACTTAAGGACTTGGGCCCTAAGTAGCCTGGCCCGAAAAAGCTGGAATCCTGCACATTTGTGGAGGTATGGTGGGGGTCTGCGAAGCTTAGGGACAAGATCGAAGCACCATACCGCCCAGTTTCGCTACTTAGGAACATGGCGCTATCAACCATGGCACCGACCAGGCTTGAACAGACATCACTTCTCTCCATTCCCTGCGCATCGCGGTTTGAAATACCATCGAGACAGAAGAAAAATGCAGCCAGAAGTATTTCTCGGATCAGATGCATACTGTGCCTTGGAGTACAGAAGCTTGTCTCGTAACTCAGATTGAGACTTTGCATTCAACCAGACATGCTTGCCAGAGAGACGTTCTGCAAAGAAGTTGGATTGTGGACACCATTTTGTGGAGATAGACTCAGATGTATTATGGACTCCCAGATCAAATGTTTTGCCAACAAGGGCAATAACATGTTTGAAGTCCTCAGAAATAATGTCTATTCCATCTACAAAATGCAAATCTGCTTCAAGCACTGGTTCACTAGTGTCTGAAGCTAAGAGAAATCCTTCTGCTGCTTGCCACCCTTGCCCTTACTACTCTTCCACGGAACCCGGCGTTTTGGGCACGTCTTACTATAGTGATATGGGCTTCCACAGATGTGGCACAGATTGTCCCAAATGTTCCTAGACTTTTGCTCGTCAGTCAAGCAAGGGAAGCTGCCAGAATCTTCTGCCTCAGATGAAGCCTTGTTAGACCTCTTAGGACGGTTAGGTGACAATGCCTTGCGCTTGCCACCGACCCTAACAGATGGTGACCCGTTGTTCTGGCTGCCAGATTTGTTCAACGACATGCCAAGACAAGCTTGAATCGAGAGCCACCGCAGAGTACAGAATTCGATGAGATCTTTTAGAGTAATCCAGCGCTTGCCAGATGGAGCTGCACGAGCAGCCTCCCTCAGATCCTTCTGCAAGCCAAACTTGTACCTCTCAATGAACGCCTGTTTACTTTGAATCTCGGTCGCCACATCAGCACGTGCCTGTTCAAAAGCCACGTTGTATTCAGAAATATTCTCTTCAGGCTTCATACGCAGCTTATTCCACGTATTCCAATAGCCTTGGACCTCGTCCACCAACCCATATCCAGAAAGCATCACGACACAGATGAATTCGAATCCCCTCTCCCCACACATTTTGACATTGTTTGTGTACAGCTGGAAGAAACCGTTTCAAGCTTCTGAAACTTTGAAAGGAATATCCATTCTTCTCCCCCCTGCCAGCAAATGGCACTGGCCTGGAAAACGACGAACATGCCCATGGTGGCAGGGTTTCATGTCCCTAAGCCTGGTCGGTGCCATGGTTGATAGCGCCATGTTCCTAAGTAGCGAAACTGGGCGGTATGGTGCTTCGATCTTGTACCTAAGCTTCGCAGACCCCAACCATACCTCCACAAATGTGCAGGATTCCAGCTTTTTCGGGCCAGGCTACTTAGGGCCCAAGTCCTTAAGTCGGTTTCGGCCTCTCGACCGAGAAGCACCCCTCTGTTTGGAGCTTACAATGCGGCCTCCTTTGAGGGCTCTGTCGATCTGCTTTGCACTCCAGCGGCCCTCCTCAGCAATTGACTGCACCAGCCTGGCGCAGTCCTCTGCTTTCCCTGACTGGAGAAGTGTGTCATGGACCTCTGCTAGCTTCTTCAGCGCTGCTGACCGCGAAACAGCTTTTGCCTCTCCATCACCCCTCCTCCCATCCGGTTTCTCTAACGTCACTGCTCCTTCTAGCCTGCCCCTCCTTGTTGGGCCACTGCTGTAAGGTGCTTTGCTAGTTGACGCTGTCCTTTCACTCAGTTGCCTTTCAAGCACTTGACTGACGACCTGTGCCTCACTGCAACTGGCTACCGCCCCCTCTGTCAGCATCAGATCTGCCGCACTCTTCCTCCTTGAGCTCAAGAGAAAGCTGTAGCCCTTTTTGCTACTTGTAGCTGACCGATCCCCCACGATCACCCCGCCGGCAACAGCATTGGTAACCTGACGGCCGTTCCTGTTGCTAGATGGGAAGGGCGCCAAAGAAGGGCTTTCAAAGTGTGTACTTACCCCGCACCCTGATCCCACAGATTTTAGAATTTGGTTCTCTCCTTTAAAACATTTTCGCCCTGGCGAACGGGGCTCTGCGCTCCCAGACAAAGCAGACCGAGAGCTGAAAATTGCACTTTCTTGTTGCCTGGGTACGCCCTTGATCCAAGAATGATTGATGCGCAGGCTTTCATTCTTGTTGCCTGCCGCGGAATGACCAAAACCAGCATTGATGAGACCAGCATAGACGCCCTCAGAGGTTTGTCTCAAGTGACTGCACTTCCAACAAATCCCAGTGTAGGGCAGGGCCTTGGTGACTTTGGCCCTCTTCCCAATGATGGAACTTATCCATCGAAATCGTGGTGGGTGGTGGCTCTGATCAGACACAAGCGTTGCGGACGAGAAGGGCGCACACCGCGGCAAGAGAGGTGGTGTGAGAGAATGGCGTCCATCCTACCAGGATCAGCTCATGGTGAAGGAGGAGACCAAGACTCACAGCGTCCTCCTCTCAAAAAGTGATCCTACACACAGGCGAGATCAGCAGGCAAGAGGGCATCCACAGTCCTGCATGTAAAATTCCAGCTGCCATCTGGGCCGACCAGGTTTTCGTGCAAGGACGTAGCTTTTGTTATCCGCGTATGGATGAAAGCTGCTCCTCAATTCGTAAATCGTCTCTGGCATATACACTGCACGTGAAGTAGCAGAAAGTTTGTCACGACTCATTTGACTCATGACTCATGCGTTTCAACTTTCAAGTTTAGTAGGTACATACAATACCAAATGCAAATTGTAGCCTTGTATGCCTTCGATATGCCTTCGGTACGCTCTATGCCTATAAAGTATTAATCGTGTCATTTACATTCAGGCAGCGCTCTGGATTTTAGGTAGAGGACACAAGTTGAAAATAATTGACATGCTGAGCTCGAGCTGCTGAAGGCTGTTCAAAGCTTCAGCCTTCAGAATCGATATACCAGAGCTGCACGGTGGCGCATCCAGGTTGTGTCTGTCGAGCAGATTGTTGCTGAGCAGATCGTTGCTTACAAGCATGGAGAGGGGTCTGGCAGAAGCTGGCAAGTTGCTGCAGGGCTTGAGATCTTCTTTTCAATCGGGGGATGTCGCATCATGTCAGCAGCACCTGGGGCAATTGAAGGTATACAACTTCTCAACATCTGCTTGGTGTACCCATTTCAGACTCTATTGAGCTTTTATTTTGCTAGTCCTGATGGTGGCTTGGCACTTTCATGGTCGTCGAGAGTTCAAACAAGGGCTAATCATCTCTGTGGCATGCATCTAGCGGTTGGGCCATTGTTTTGAGGTGGCAAGTCCTTCATTTTTGGCAATTGAGGACAACATGAATCGAAGCTTGCTTATTTCCGGGCTGCCAAGGAAAGCAGGCGATGGAATATACCTCGAGAATCTGATCACCGATGATACAAAAGTAGCGGCTGCAGATTGTATTTCTCAGAAGTCAGGGCAATTGTGCTTCGAATGAGCCATCTCTCTGCAGAGTGGTCGGATAAGCAGTGTTTCATCCTCTCAAGCAGCTCAGCTGCTTCGGTTGGTGTTTTGCGAGAAGTTTATCAATCTGCTTGCATCTAATTCCAGTATCTAGGGTTTTCAAAACCTCTCAACTGCTTTCTGTTGGTTCCGGACTTGATTGCACATTGAGTCGTTTCTGGGAATCTTATAACCTTGCTGGTCTCTCTGCAGATTCGTATGACACAGTTCCCTGCCCTGCCACCCCTGTTTCAGAAGACGCCAACTCAGAAGGAGGAGTTGTCGCTTGGAAGTAAGTACAGAAGCCAGCAACAGCTTAAATCGCTCCTGGAAAGCCTTCAGGCAGCTGTTCTCGGTGCACTAAGTCCACGCGATTCCTCTTGAGCAACTTGCTTGTAGCATACATTAGTGATTTCAACCTAGTTCATATGACACTGTTCTTAGCAGTTCGGCCATGTTCTTAGCAGTTCGGCCAATGAACTTAAAGTACCAGTATTCTGCTTGTGAACAGCTGTCAGATGCTATCGTGCAAGGAATTGTGAGGCTGTCAATGATACATCAAATACTGTTAAATGTTGCAGACAACCGCATGTCATTGGTGAAGATAGAGGACATGATCCCGACATACTTAAGAATACATCCCCCGCTTGAGTACATGATAGGGCACGTCTGATAGCTACTATGATCGCTTAGCCCCTTTTCCCACTTTGCAGGAGAAGTGTTAGAGTACGCTGTTCTTCTCACAGTCAAGAAAGAGGACGAGGCTGGGTTTGAGAGGCAGTTTCTGCAGTTGAAACCGTACTATGTGGATACACGGTGAGATTATATTTGGTTGTGGGTGTTCAGCTGCTTCTACCACGCAACTTCCGGGGTAGCAGAATCCAATAACTTTGTTTTCCTACAGGCTTCATGATTGCATCCTCTTCTTCTTGTTGAAGAGGTCTTTGTGAAGGTCAGAGCTCGTTGTTGGCTTTGCAAAGTGGTTGCAAATCATTCTGCTCAAGTGTATGCCCCCTTCGAAAGCTTTTGATGCTTATTATGGTGAGTTTGATGAATTGGTCCTTGTTTGCATTGTTTCTCTCTCTGAACCCAAAAACGTTTTTAGCTCTGACCGTAAGCTTTGAAATTCCACGGCGAATGATAGCACCATTGAAGACTCATTAATGAGTGGAGATTATTGTCATAGCATTGAAACTTCGCTCATCTGCCTTTACGACTGCCTCCTCAGTGTGCTCTCAGGTTTCAGCACTTTGAGATATATGGCCACTCAGGTTTTTTTCGTTCCTTTGATTTTGCATCAGCCAACCAGTAGCGGCGCTTCTCCTCAACCGACATAGCCCCGTTTTGTGTGCAGGAACTCCATACCCCCCTCCTCCCGGGAGCAGCTGATCACGGGCCTAAACTTGCTGCGCCTGCTAGTCCAAAACCGTATCTCCGAGTTCCACACCGAGCTGGAGCTGATTCCCTCCGCACAGCACAGCAGTCCTTTCATTCGTTATGCCATCGAGCTGGAGCAGTCCCTGATGGAGGGCGCATACCAAAAGGTCCTCAACTCGCGGACGAACCTCCCCGACCAGAGCTACGCGTTCTTTGTAAACCTGCTCCTTGATACCGTTAGGTAAGGGAGCTTGCAGACCGGTTGTCGGAATCAGGGCCAGTCAATTACATAGAACAGGTCTCTCGTGGATCATGCGTTTTGAAACCACCTTAGCTACCTGTTCAGATCTGCATCGAATCTGTCAGAATGAATAAGCCTTCTTCACATCTTACAACGCTTCATGTGTTGATTTTGTAGGCAGTCGAGTCGCACTTCTATTGAGCTTGATATGAAGTTGTATTGGCTTTGGACAACATTCCGTCTAGGCTTTGGATAAATGCCACGGGTCTCCGATGTGAGCTGTGACAAAGATCGTGAAGCAAGTGGCCGACCGTGATGGATGTCAGCCGCCTCTTCAAAGTTCCTCTGGTCTTTGCGAGCGCCGTATTCGAGCAACACCTTCTGTGTGCCAAGCTGTGAGCACAATCTCTGCGTTTCACAACTTAGCGACCCTTTTGAACGGAGTTCTGACTCGATTGTCTTTACCTTTGTTGGGAGGGCTGCTTCTAACACAAAAGCTTGTTCACTTTGCTTGAAGCTTCTGTTTTCTCTGCATCCTGACGATATTTGGTCGCTTTCCTGCAGGGACGAGATTGCGGGCTGCAGTGAAAAAGCATACGACTTCCTGTCATTAGCCGAAGCCAAGAAGATGATGCTTCTGAAAACGGATCAAGAAGTCGCAGATTTTGCCGGGATGGTAAGGGTTTGCAGGCCTCTCGTCTCAATGGTGAATGTGTTATGTTTGTTGAAAGTACATCATCCCAAAATCGTATCTCCTCTACGAGCATGTCGATATGATGTTGTGATGCATGGACGCAATGATTGTTTGTGTTGACAAGATTTTCTTCACTTGCAGCGTGACTGGGACATCAAGAACGGCTCCATCTACTTCCGGAAGATAAATGAAGAAGCCATTTCGAAGGACATTCCCTCACATCAACTCATAACACAGACCCTAGGTTATGCAAGGGAATTGGAGAGGATAGTGTAGGCTCGAGCAAGCAGATCTTAATATGCTTGTTGAAGACGCGCATTTGCTAACCCTCTTTGTTAACGTTTCCAGAATTTGTTCTCCACGCCAAGTCTTTAGGCTCGCAGATTCTGATAGGTCTGCAAAGTCAAGCGGCTGTCAAGAAAGTTAGAAGAATCTATGCGGCACCTTTCGAGGAATGCAACAGAATGAGCATCGAGCGGGGTCCATCACATGCTTATGTCGACGCGTGTATGGCCCTTGCGTCCAGGCATGTGGGTAGGTTGCCCTCTAGGCAAAGTCTTAACTTGATGGTCTTTGAGTATCCATTCAAGATAGCCAGATAGAACGTTAACACAAGCTACCATTAACACAAGCTACCTACGGTGGGTTACGGCCGAGTCAATTTTGACTCGGACCGTCGCAAATTTGTCAGTGACGGTATCAAATACCGTCAGTATTACCGGCGGTTTGCGTAACGCCGACTCAGGTTTATGTTACACATACGGTACAAGTACTGAGAATTTTATGCTCGGTCGTGGCTCAGTGTGATGAAAATGTAAGACAGTGTAATGCTTTACACTTTGAAAGAAGCATCAAATTGGTGCTCAAAGGAGAGGCTTATGCAGCATGTAAAAAGCGCTGACAAGCATAGCGACACTTCAGGAGGGCGTCATTGTGGGTCCTTGAAAGCTCCAGCTGAGCGCTTTATTGCGGTCAAATCCCAAGAAGCAACATATACGGCGCAAAGTTGACCGCCATTGTTGCTTCTTGAAATGCGCATTGTCTAACACTAGTGTTTCCATTTCCTGCACTCTTGAATTTCAGCCTGGGTACCGCGGTACCCTTAAGTGGTTCATGTCGGAAGTTCCGATCGAGACCATGAAATTCAAATTTCAGACTGAAGTATCGACCGTGGGTACCGTACCGCCGAGAAATACGGAACTTCCCGTTGATCGAGCTGTCAGAAAAGTCCAAATTCATGAACCCGGACCCGATTCTCGATTACCGTCGAGTACGGTCGTGAGTATTGCGTACAAAAATTGTCGCGAGTCGCGACACCGGTGAAACAAATTTGCGACCGATCGAAACGGTACGGGATGTTGACTTCTCTAACAGCCCGTGCACTATCAAAGGCATGGGGCTACGGTGGGGCCGTTTTACATGCATCCAGGAGCATTACATCCTCGTAGGGCCCGCACATGTACCAGTGTTAATGGTCCGCAGCGCAACCTTGGTGGCAGAGACGCTAGCCTCTCGCTCCAAGACACCCGATCACTAAGCATGCGAAAGGTCCTAAGAGAACAGCCCCTGATGATGCATACCTGAGGTAATAGCTCGTACAGTACTACAGTCTCGCGGTGTAGGCGACCATCGAAATTGCGGAGCCGGTCGAGCTTAACCTCAAACTTTTAACCGGAGTCGCAGGTAAGGTGTAGAGAATCACTAACCAGGGACTGGATTCTCATACGAAAGGACCGATTCTGTTTAGAATTGTCCGCCAATCGCATGGACAGAGAGCAGCGAAATTTTACACTAGAATCGCGGAAACTTTTCTACATTAAAGACCCTTGAAGTGGTCGGGTGAGGGTGCTCGGGTGAAACTGAAAAAGCGGGCCCGCGCCACCGTCCAATTTAGCATTATGAATCGAAGGTCATAACAGACTGAGGGGGAGGAAAAACGTATCGACCGGTTTGAGTCGAGCGAATCGGTCCGAAGAGCGAGTTCAGCACCGTCGATCATCGAAACTAGTATGGTGGGCGAAGGCCGGCGGGATGCCGCTCACAGTAGTCAAACAGCGCCAACCACGGGCGCTGCACTATACTAAGCGGCGCATGGCGCCGCCTCTGTGCATTGCGGGTGCATTGCCTGCAGCCCGGACAGTCCAAATGAGTACTAGGGCTGATGCTTAGTGCATTTAACGTAACCATCAGCGGATTACGATATCACAACCTGCCAAATGCAACCGGACGATGGTGTATTGAAAGTTTTATAAGGCATTCCAAGTATTACGGCGTTGGCCATGTGTTGTCCAACCGGGCCCGTGTGACCGCTCTCTAATTCTGCCAATCATGCCAGAATGATAATGGATGTGGAAGGCCGAGCAAACTGTCCCAAGATGAGAAACAATCATGTCGCCGATAGTCTTGGCACATATTGATATCGAGGCGGCGTTGCATGCATCCTGCACGCATTATTGGTTGATATGCATTAATCGGGCACGGTCCGTAATAAAGCGAACGTTTTCAAGATGAATTGAGTGGCTGTTAAAAGAGGCCGAGTCTAATCTAAGAGTTGCCCTCAAGCGCCTTGCTAGTTGCCTGGAGGCCTTGGATAGCTGATGCAGCTGCGGGATTCTGGAATAACGCCATCAGCGACTCAGCTAGCTGCTTCTTTGCTTCCGCGGCCGCATCACTCCTGAAGCGGGTGCTTTGCTCTACCAGCATATCTGTCATGCCCGATTACATCGAGTTCGTTTTGTATCGAGCGCGCCGTGCGACTGCGCACGCGCCATGCGCCATTTGACCACGACGCGGTCAAACCGCCGCGGCCTTGTCCATTCTGAGCGCGTTCAAGCGCTCTGAGCATGTACCGCGCACCTCTAACAACGTCGCGGCTCCTAGCGCCGCTGATATCGGCCAATCGACGGCCCAGACTACGAGTCCAAGCATATGGTACGCACCGATCCCTGCCGGGTTGCGGCGAATCTCGCTAATATCTAGATACGATATCTATGCATAATAACCGTCGATGCCACATCTGACGGCTCACGACTGGCAGCGCCTAGATATATGCGCGCCAGCATGTCGCCACGGCCCTTGTGGCCACTCGGCGTTCCTTGCAGGTCTTTCGTTGTGTAGCTCCGTTAGTATCATCCAGTCTTAGCATTACGTTTCCTCCTTTTCCATGACATTCGACGACAATTCTAGTTCGATAGGATTGGGATTCGGTCCCCCGGGACCTCAGCGATGTTACGACACTTTCCATTCAGTATAGCTTTTAGACTCAGTTCGTATATAGCGTTACATTTCACCAGTGACTTTTCGTATAGCTCGTAGACATTCAGGACTTTCAGAGACCTCTCGCCATTCTTTGTGCGAGTGGTCGCACCATGGACCACTTCGCGAGGCGCTTCTCTTTTGCGTAGCACAGCCAGCCGTTGTCATGGCTGCCTCCCATGTGACCGGTCCTGTGACCACTTAGCACATCAGAACCTCAACGTCCATTGCCTCCACATCCCGTGCCCAGCCCGAGAGCTTGCACATGTGCCGACGCCGCAAGCTCGCAATGACTCGCACAAAGAATCGGGTGCGAGGTGGAGAGTGGACGCACACATGAAGGCGTGGAATCCCACATGCTTCTGGCCTTCATGGCCAGCAGGGAGTGTCTCTCTTTCCTGATATTATTTGGCTGCCAATATGCTGCGTATGCGCTCCATATGCGTTTACTGCAGCTTGTGCCTCTTCCAGTTGGGGCACCATTTCTGGTTGAGTGAGTCCAGGTTGCTTACAGGGGTAGGGACTGAGCGCTTCTTGCTTGGCAGACCGCTGCGATCCATGCCAACGTTCAGACACACCCCTGCCAGAGACTGACTGCGGCCACTTGTGGTCCAGAATCGCGCCCATGTTGTTGCATTGGGTGAAAGTTCTGCTAAGAGCGCAACGTTTGCTGGGATTTGTCCCTTTTCTTGAGGGCTTCGCTGACATTTGCCATTATATGAGAGTGCAGAGCCGCGCAAGTCCTGCAAGCCAGCCCTGCCGTCGCTTACACCGTCTGCGCCAGCGCCAGCCTGCGCCCCTGCGCCACTCACATCAGCGCCTGCACCAACGCCAACGCGTCTGCGCCAGCGCCAGCGCCAACTGCGCCGGCGCCAGGTCACCAGCGCCAGCTTCAGCGACGGTCACATCAGCCACTGTCCAGCGCCTGTAGCAACATCGCCAGGCTGCCCACCGTGCTCGCCTCCAGTTGTGGACAACCTGCTCTTTGTTTCAGGCTTGTCGCTTTTCTTTGTTCGGCTGACGTGTGTTCAGTAGGCATGTGTCTGCAGAGCCTTTGACTTGGGGTGCTCTGCAGGTAAGTGGCCCCCCTTGCTCACATTCCCAGGCGGGTGTGGCTTGCGGGCGTGGCTGCACGCCCAAATCGCCTGGCCTCTCGTTTGGCCTAGTGTCCAGGTTGCGCGACCTTGTGTCCCGCTGCATCCTGCGAATTGCGCGGTCCATCCGCTGCAACTTTTCGCGCGGTCCATCCGCTGCGACTCTTGCTCGGACCGCTGCTGAAGCGGCGCTGCGACTCGGGATGAGAGAGATACGGGCTGGAGAGACGATATACGAGGAGTTGAATACGAGCTGAAGATAG